>JAZHYW010009143.1:0-142849 GCA_037355805.1 Ixodes ricinus
TACAAAAAGAGCGTCGATCCCAAGAGAACGTGGAATAACTCCAAGTGTAAGAGAATGAAGGCAAACAAAAACTAAGAAAAAATGAACCAAAAATAAAATATGTTTACAATTTCCTGTAATGCCAAATTAAAGCGCAGCTCTTGAGGAGGAGGAGGAGGGGTACAGAGAGGAAGGTATGCCCCTACTCGTACTCCGCGCCCTCTCCTCCTCTCCTCGTCGAACTCTCCCCTCCTCCCTCTTCCTCCCTCATTCTCCTCCTCCCCTTCTTCTGCTCCATCCTCCTCCCTCCTCCTTCCCCTCCCTCCTGCTTTCCCCGTGACGTCACTCGTGACACTACCTCGTGACGTCACTCGCGACTTCACCCGTCGAGCAAGTCACTTGTGAAGGCCTGGAGAAGGTCACGACTTTCACGAGGCCTTCACGAGTGACTTTAGAAGCGTCACTAAGGTCACGAATGCTTCACTATGAAGGTCGTGACCTTCATGTTTACCTTCACGCGTGACCCTCGTGATGTCAATCGTGACCGTAGTAACCCTCGTGACGTCACAGTGAAGTCACGTCTGACGTCATTATGGGAACATCCCAAAATACAGACGAGAGGTTCTGCCGACGGTTACGCCGCCGGCAACGGTGACGGCGATGTCGCTCAAGCCGGGAACGGGCACCTAAGAGCTGCGCTATCACATTAACACTTAGCAACGTTAAAAAAAAACACTCACCAAAACAAAAACATCTATCTGCGGTAATGACGCTTCGAATTCAAGGTTGACTTACTAATGAAATTAGAGACCGCTGCCGATTGTATTGAACAATCACCTAAACTGATGTCCGATAACTGCGGACAAGATACTTTCTCTAAATCAATAACAGGGTAAAGACAACAGTTAAAGAACATCACACACATAGAATTAAATAAATCTGGTGAAACAAGACAGCGCATACGTGAAATAACCAAACTGGAATGTTAGAGCATGTGTAAATAGTATTAACTATGACTGACGGCTAAAGCGTGGTCAGTATGCTGAACAACCTTGCAGATCAACTCGAACTGCCAAACGTGGTGGTGCAGCGACAGTAAAGCAGCGCACAGGCTTGCATCCTAAATGCGAGAGCCTAGTTGTCGTGGTAGGATTTGACTGCCTTTTTAACAGAAACATATTGATGCAGAAAGGTTTGTAACTAAGACGAGTGCAATCCCAAATAGCATCTACTAAAGCATGTGAGCGCAAAAACCACAAGCTCCTCTGGCACATAAAGGACCAAAGCTGGAGATTAGGGATATCGGTTTGCGTGGCGCAAGGAAAGTAAAATATCCGAGCGCGAAGCTGCTGATGATCGTCTTACCAAAATTACAAGCGATTGTGACCTTGATCTGATACAATAAAGAAGAAGCAAAAACCTTTAACACCTTTTTTGTTGTGTGACGAAGAACGTACTCTGGCATTTAAATTATGTCTCCAAACCAAAGCGTTTATCTCTGCAATAAGTAGTCGTAAGCGAGAATGCGTGTTTTACACGTTAATGGCCTTTCTATGCAGTAAAGGTTTTAAAGATATTGAATTTCTTTTATTACCTTGAACTTTTCTTTCCCTCTACGGATGTCTTCAGAAGCAAAGTATACGTCCGATTCACGAGATTTTGTTTCGTTTAATTACGAGCATTTTTATATGGCTAAATGGAAATGAAGAAGGTGGTGTTTCAATGCTTGTGCATCAGTCACTTGACGGTTGTATTCGATGTATTTGTTCCGAAAGTACTGAATAAATGATTCCTTCGAAATTCTGTCACTTCTATGAGACGACTGCGTGTTTTGATTTATATACATATCTTCCATCGGGGCACATAAACTTTCATTATTTCTCTGATTGAAACACTTACTCAGTTACGTTGCCAAACATTGATCCTCCTTTCGTTTGGTGACTCGAATATTGATATGCTAAAAACCGTCGATTTTGCTCGAAAGGACTTGCTTTTGCGCTTGATACAAAAGGTTTTAGATGTATTATTACAGAAGCAACAAGAATAACAGCAACGTTTCGAATCTATTTTCTTACTTTATTACAAAGTGTTATAGAAAGAACTCTCTGCTTCAGGTGTAACCAGTTTGCTATATCAGTGACCATTTTCCCATCTTTCTACTAACTGGCACACATTTACCAATTCTCCGAACGTATTTGTGAATGTTTCGCACACGTGCCATTACACTACAGAGGCTGCAATATTTCAAAAAATTCATATAAACCATGTATTGGTGTATTGTTAAAGCTAAGGCTACACATGACGCAACATAGAAAGCTTTTTTGGGGATGTTCAACCAAATTTATGGTGAGGACGTCATACACGTGTTAAGAATTCAGAATTGTTTCGCACTACAAATTTGTAAAATTTGAAAATATTGCGAAACCTGGCAACGTTTAGAATGTGCAGGAATAAATTAAACGCGTTGATTAAATAGCTACAGATGGAATACCACATCAATATTTCGGTAGTATTAAAAAATCAACCGAAATGTGGAAATGTTTGAAGCGCGTAATAAAACCCTACCAACATGAAAATAAGTTAACATTAAATTGATCATTGGGCAAAAGCTGTCTAGCACATCGCTCGCATATACGCTTAATTACTTCTCGGTCAACCTTGCGGGTAGCATTCCTAATTACGAACCAGCGAACAGGTAGACATTCACTCAAAATCAAACATACAAAAAAATGCACTCACCAGCGCTGAAGTATCAATTCATCTGTTTTTCGTATTTCCTATTTTTTGACGTCAAAGGAATATGTTGCCGAGCCCAGCACACAGGAAAAACGGAAGGAAATGTGAAGGACAAGGACGGGGAGAAAAGATTAAAGAAAGAGAAGAAAGGAAAGGAGAGAGGACTTGGAAAATAAAAATAGAAGACAAAGAAAATAAAAGGATGGAGAATAATATTACAGCCGACTCCAAGATTTACAAAACTTAAAAAATAATTATAAAATAATCACAAACATATATAAAACTAGTTTATATGCTGGTATACTGTCGAATACACTCTTGGTATAAATAGTACCTGAGTTACAAAAACTACAAGAATTAAAAATAAATTAGAAAATAATATCAGAAATACAAGAAAAGAAACCAGTGGATATAGTGGCCTACGGTCGGTAAACACCTTCTGTCTAATGAACGCAGTGCTTTTTCTGGTAAGGCTGAAGGACAGAGTGCTAAACGCACAGGGCAGCGCGTCGTGGAATTTTTAATTCAATAACTTCTCGGGTGAGCTGGTTGTTACTATTCCACAACACACCACAGTTGTCCAGTCGCGCAAAACAGCCATAATCCCTGCAGTGAACGCCTAAGTGACCAGAGTTGGCCTTGGCAATATTGTTGTTGTGTTCACGCAGGCGGACATTTAAACACCGCCCAGTCTGTTCAATGCACCCTTTCCTGCAAAGGAGAGAGGCTGAATAGGCCATTCTTTCAACACATGTGAGAAAGTTGGATCTGTGCTTCTTTGCGCAGCTCACGATGCTGATTGAAGGGGTGTTTATTTTTGCAGAGGCTGGGAAGTTTAATGAGTGTTGAAAGAACTACAGTCACATTTGTTCTGTTTCGCTATTTTCTTTAGACCCTAGGATAGATTGTGCATAAATGGCGCGACTACTGATCTGGTTGTGCTTCCTCTGGATATTTTCGCGCTACTACCAAGCTTAATTTCTATGAAGAGAACCTCCGTTACTGACCTTAATGTGGGAAGAGGATATCCAGCGGACCTCAGCCTTAGTACTTGTCCATAGAAGGGCGTCTACATTGAATGTAAGCATGACTTTGTAATATATTTCTTAAGGCATGACCTCAATATGCCTCTTTTTACAAGCTTAGAATGTGCAGAGCTGAGTGGTAGGCGAGGTTTCTTCCCCTTGGGCCCATGGGACCAACAGATGTGACATGGTAGCACATACAGTCGAAGATCCAGGAATCGTAATGATCTTTTGACCGGGAGTTCACCGGTGAGTTCCAGAAGATTCACCGAGGTCTTAAGGTATAGAAGCAGAAAACAATGCGCGACGGGATTTCCAGTGAGTTAGCGCTTCGTCCTTAGCCTTATCGCCAAAAAAACTGCATCATCTAGACAGAGGGTATTTTCGACAGTAGGACAGTATATCCACTGGTTTCTTTTTTGTATTTCTGATTAATAGCTTTGTAATTCATTGTTTGTAGCTCTTGGGCTATTTGTGACTCACGGAATATTTATACCAGGAGTATATTTGACTATAGACCAGCATATCACCTGGATTTTATAAATTCGATATTAAGTTTGTAATCACTTTTTGTAATTTTCGTAACTCTTCGACTTGGCTGTAATATTTTTTTTTATAATGTGAAAAAGGAATCCAGAGAAATTAGCCGGAAGTATCTCCTGACTTGTTACTCTGGTTAGGAAGAAGGGATGTGGATACAGAGATATAGTAAGAGTTAAAAACACGCAAAAATAAATGAAAAAAAAAGAAAATTAAAATCATTCTATATCTTGTCACAGCGTTAGAGCCTCTTGTTGAGACCGGTAGATGATAGGTTCTCGCAAGAGGGCATTTGTTGCTGTTGTGGCAGAGGCTTCGTTTTCCCACGGTCCCAGTATCTTCCAGAAGGTGAGGCCTTCTCCAGAACGTGGTTGGATTTCTTTTGCAGTTGAGTGCGTTCTTCTTCATACTGAGGACATTTCAGCATGACGTGTCCTAGATCTTCTATAATTCTGCAGTGATCGCAGTGTGGAAAGGCAAATATTTTTATGTGGTATAGGTATTGATTGGTGTAAGCTACTTTTAAACGTATTCGGTGTAGTACAGCTTGGCGCCGACGAGTGAGACCGCGAGGTACGCGACACGTTAGGTGCGGATCAATAGCTCTTAAGTGTGGACCTTGATCGGTTGCGTTATCCCAGAGGCGTGCAGTTATAGTCTTCCCCAGGACTCTTGTTGTACTATTAGTGTCCGTTCTTGTAAACGGGGCTTGAACTTCGTGTATAGAGCTTTGAGCATCTGCTGCCATGGCGTCAGCCAATTCGTTGCCTTGAATACCGCAGCGACTTGGTATCCGCTGAAGACATATTTCGTTACCTTGACAAACTGCGTCCCAATGTAGTTTGAGGATGTCCAATAATGGCTGTCCGTATGGGCTTTTCTTACATAGCTGCTGGAGCGACTGAAGGGATGATTTAGAGTCTGTTATTATTGTCCAAGTTGGAGGAGGAATCGTTAGAGTATATGTCATCGCTTCACGAATAGCCACCAGCTCGGCAGCTTTGGACAACATCCTATGGGAGAGCCTATAACCATTTTTTCAAGGAATGTGCGGGAGCTACCATACTAATGGAGGACTGATTGAGCGCTGTGGACGCTTCAGTGTAAATGTGATATGAAGATAAGTGTTCAAAATAAATGTAAGATAAAGAGAGCTGTCGAAGAGCGACAGCGGGGAGCATTGATTTCTTTGTAATACCCGGAATAGTGGTGTAGATCTTAATTTGAGGTAATCACCACGGAGGAGGAGAGTAAATTGTATCGCTGAAAAGATCTTGGAGGAATGTGCGTGTGATGAAGGATCTCTTGTGCAATGCAGCTGTAGAAGCATCTTTCCTGTTCCCACTAATTGATGGGCTTGGTGTCTTGCAAGATGGCGCATATGATTTCGAATAGTTTTCTGCGTACGAAGAACTGTTCTGAGAAGACAGTGGGTCTCTGCTATTGTGTCTATGGTGAATTTACATTTAGGAACACCAGGACAAACTCTGAGTGCCTGTGCTTGTAGTGAGTGTAGCTTCTTCGTGTCAGTAGTAGAGAGGCCATGCATTACAGGAAAGCAGTAACGAAGAATTCCAACAAATAAGCTATTATACATGCGAAGAAGGTCACCTGTCGAAGTCTGAACTGGAGTAGCACTGAGTGGCTGCGTCGTTGTATGTGCGCTTGCCGGCCGGTGGAGGTGGCACAGGAGTGCTTGTCGTCCGTCGAGGAGGCGGTGGCTCACTAGCCGGCACGTTCCAGAAGATTCACAGAGTTCTTAAAATATAGAAGCAGAAAACATTGCGGACGGATTCCAGTGAGTTAGTACTTCGTTCTTAGCCTTATCGCGAAAAGAGCTACATCATTTACACAAAGGGTGTTTTCGACAGAGGGACAGTATATCCACTGGTTTCCTTTTGTATTCCTGATTAATAGCTTTGTAATACATTGTTTGTAACTCTTGACTCTTTGTGGCTCATGGACTATTCATACCAAGAGTATATTTGACTGTAGACCAGCATATCACCTAGCTTTTATAAATTCGATATTAAGTTTTTAATTATTTTCGTATTTATTGTAACTCTTACTCGGCTGTGTTATTCTTCTACTTTCTTTCCTTCTTTGTTTCTTCAATTTTCCTTTTATAGGCATCTCTTCTTTTCCTCTTCTTTTTCTTTTACCTTTCCTCCCTTTGCCTTCTCTCACGTCTCCTTCTTTTCTCTTTTTGTTGGGCTGGCAACCCTGGGGTTGAATGAGAGGAAGTTTTAAATTTAGGTGAGTTGATAGGTGAGCGCTGCGTGCGTGTATTTTTTTTGTATTTGGATCTTAAATAAGCGTCTACCTGTACGCTGGTTGGTAATCATGCCTTACCAGCTCGCTCAATTTGCAGTATTAACCTCCCTATTTCAATTAAAAGACAATACCTTTATGGGTACATAGGAGTATATGCAAGGATGTTTTCGCACTCGAACAGATAAAATTGAAATATTATCAGCATTTTGAAGCAAAATTAACAGAAAAAGAGTCGATGTAAATGCCCTGAATACTCGACCAATTAGAGTTGCTAAGGATTAGCTAGCTTAAACTCTGACGTTTTTATTACTTATATTGATGCCTTCCGGAGAATTTCCTGGAGCTTTATAAATCTCACTATATGTAGAGCTTTTAAAGGTGATAATGTCATAATATTAACTCTTTAGGTAAACGTAGGCCAATATCAATACCTTAGGCAATGTTGATGTATATAAACTTTCTCTAAGTGTAATAAACACTTGCCAGCACCGCTTCAGGAAAAAAAATGTCCACAGAATTAACTTTGTTGACTTAAAAAGAAATAATAATCAATATCATAGTAAAGAAGTCTGACGATGGCAATATACGTCGATTATTATCAGTAATTTGAATTAGACGAGCTTTAAAAATAAAAAAAGCTATGGTATTCGGGTTGTTGCATGAAGTTTATAGGAATCATACGTTCTGGGAGCACACAATATATTAACGTGAGTAATTCATCATCGACCATACAATCAGTAGCTTCAGGAGTGCCTGAGGAATGCAAACCAGGCGCACTATATTTCTTTCGTCTACCTATAATATAAAACACTGTGCTCCAAACTGTAAAGCATATGCTGATGACACTACCGAATTCGCGAAGGGTAGAACATGTAACGCAATTGAGATGACAGCAAGTCGTATAGTCTACCAACTACATCTGTGAGTTGAAACAAACAGATTACAAATTATTGTACGCCAAACTAAATGCATATATTATTCCACGCAAAAAAATGCGACTATTCGATATAGCCTTAACGTTCAAGCCTTTAGATGTCACGTTTTGTAGACAAAGTAATATGCAATGATCGTATAGAATATATTCAAGAAGAAGCAAAAAAAAAACGAAAAAAAAACGTAAGAAAACAATTTAGACACCGCTCATTATTTACCCCGTTTGTTAAGGGGACACACTTTCACGGTCTTGCGCAATGACACTTTGTATATTATGATCTCGTATGCGGCACCACTATTATTCGAAACATAAACATATTTACAATTCCGGCAGACAAAGCAAAAATACTAATAATAGCGGAAAATGTGGCACATCTTAACCACACTGACGAACATTTACGCCCTTTAAAATTGTCCGGTTAACAAACCTGCGCACCTACCGCGTCTTGGTCCTATATAAAGTAGATAAATGGGCTAGTTGGTACATCACTGAATGGAAAGCGCCGAATAAACAAGTGACGAAGAAGGGGACAGAGACGAAGCGCTTCGTCTCTGTCCCCTTCTTCGTCCTTGTTTATTCGGCGCTTTCCATTCAGTGACCCATATAAAGCACAATTTAGACTTGAACGTGGATACTTCTGAGATAATTTTAACATACTTAAAAATACTGACACCTATCACGCGCATCTTGGTAAAGAATGGAAAGTAGACATTGCTCGCACTAATTCTGGTCTCTCACCTATTAAGTTTATAATGCCGTTTTTTTAAGCACACTAAATAACAAGTAATATTTGACTATTATTATAGTCCGTTGCAACCTAAGAACAAAGGGCGAGGGTTAGACGGGCCAGGGAGGGGAAGCAGACGGAACGCTAAAGAGAGAAGGAGGTTTCCCCCTTTCTTCTCCAGCGTTCCGTCTGCTTCCTCCTCCCCGGCCCGTCTTACCCTCGCCCTTTCGTTCTTAGGTTGCAACGGACTATTGCAATTGGATTAAATTTTGAAGCACGTTCTATCTAAACCATAAATAATAATAATTTATTATTTCTTGCTACATGTGTACTTTGTCAACTGATGTATGTACATTAGCAAGATTTTTTCGGTATCATGTGCTGTTGCTTTATATGCTTAACTACGGCTGTGAACATGTTGTTGCGGAGTTCTACTATATTACGCAGCCACTTAACAAACTGCCATCATAAAGTTGGGATCTCGTCAAGCTGTACTTGCTGCAGGTTATTTCCCAAACTTCCATCTTTGCTCTACAAATATTCAAAAAGAATTATTTAAATAAACCTATTACATATAAGGATTCCAGAATGTCTTTTTCAATTAAACATATTCAAACAAAAAAAGGACGTTAGGATTATTTCTAGCTTTGTTGCCAAGACAGACGTTATCGCTTCCACCAAAAAAAGAGGCAAGATGTGGTGATTAACTCGGTAATTACCTAAACACTATATAATACAATTTATATTTTCTTGTTTTCGATCTTCAAAGTACACGGATAACTGACGCTTGGCCCAAGTACGGTCTATTCTTGCCTCAGAACCTTTAGTGAAAAATTCGTAGGGGGCGCTACGGGGCAAGAAATGTCGCGCCTTTTCCATACAATACAACCAAAAACGAAGCGCACAAAGACCACCAGTAATGGCAATCTCTCACCCTCGCTCTGCTCCGTAATCGAGTCCGTTTCCTATACCGAAGTTTTTTGCCGAGCTTGGTTTTGTTTAAATCAATGCTGCAGATGAAGACCTCTTTCTGTAAAGTTTAGATTGTTTCCTATTTTGTGTTCTTGTTCCTTATCTGTTTCACAAAGACAATTTTCAGAAACAGCTTATAACATTTTAAATTGATAAAGATAGTTTACCAAATTTTGATATTTAGCTTCTACCGCTAATGCTACATCTTCGGAGGCGACTCGGCATTCGGCGAGGTGTAGCTTCTTGTAGCTGTGATAAGAATTGATTGCCTTTCCTCTAAAACCGACGTCTCTATATAAATATGCTGGAAGGATATTTTCCATATAGCAACCATGGAGCTACCTATTTGGTCGCAAGGAGAAATCTAGATGACAGACACAAAGCCTAAAGGGCTTCATTGTACCTGTGCCGTCAGCTACGAGGGTGGTGATAGGATCCCGAAGTTTTTGAGTAGCTAGAGCGTGATCCCGCCGAAATGTTCTTTTATTACCAAAGAATATACTACGCACCACCATGCGGTCAGTGTTTGCCTAAATATAGGGTTAGTGTTCTGCATTTGATGACAGTTTAAGAACTAATCGATAGATCATTCAAAAGTTCTAATTCATTTTCGAAAACTTTCAATGAAAAATTCGGGCTCCCTTCCTGAAAGCAGCGATAATCATCTCTACTTGTGTATTTGTAGGCACCTTCGGTAGCAATTTTCGCATTTAAAATTTCAGACAATCGCTGATAACTTTAGATACAGATAATTATTCCCCCTGAATCTTCGTTGTCTTAACCAGACAGCTAGTGCTATACTTGGGCTAAGAAAGAACGTTCGGCCACGTGCTTTTTTTTACTTTTTATTTGCTTTAAAAAACAAAACATAATTTTTTATAGAACTCCCTTTGTGTTTCCACCTTGACCGATTAATTTAAGGTACCAATATATGGGCCAACTTCGTTTTATATCTAGACAAAGATAAATGCGTGCTAAGTAGAAGAAATATGCAATATTTAGCGTCTGTTGACATACTACAATCTTGTTTGTACCGAAATCTTTCGGAATTGAATTTAGTTAAACAACAGCTGACATGTACCGCATAGTCTCAACAATGCACCGGTGTGCACTTCGAACAACCTCTAATATACACACGAATATTGCGATATTCTAATCGTCCTGGCAATCTATTCCAGATGCAAAAACTCACGGCATGCGTCCACAAATCACTTGACGATACATCATTGGTAAGAATTTACAATTATTAAATTCCTTTTGTAAAACAAATTTCACTTTCCTCACTAGCATGGCAACGAGAACGGTAAAAACGTAATATGCAGCTTGGAGTTGTGTATGGACGCCGCACCGCCATTTCTGACTCCTAGGTCACTGCTGCAGTGTAGTTCTTCCAAGTTTTGGTTGTCCAACCAAGACGCGATGATTTTGCAGTTTTGAAAGTTATGTCTTGAGAAAACATAGAGCTTATCTAAGGAGCCACCCCTTCTTCCTTAATTTACCAGTCGAAGGGGTAAACTAGTAACGTTCTGCAAGAAGCCAGTTTATTATTTTTAATGCGGTTTTTGAGATTAATACGTTTATAGACATAACTGAACGGCGAAGAAGGGTCGCTACTCAAAATCCGTGCCACAGTAACTGAAAAAAAAAAAAGACAGCGCACTTTTTGGGCAAAAATTACGGAGCATGAATGTTTTGCGCATGCACGAAGTTGAGCGCGTTGCTGGCATTCGTCTTTGTTTTCTAACATGACACGACCGCCGGGAGCAACCGGTCTCTACTCAAAAAGGGCGTTCGGTTGCCACAAGTGTTCTATCATTGAGGAGACGAGCGCACTTCTTCAGCGTTTGGCAGGCACTGGTGTTCAATCTGTGAGGTGACAAGGACTGCGTGGTTATGTCTGGCCGTCACAAGTGTTCAATAAATAACGAGAAGAGCGTTGCGTCAGCATACTGCTGGGCACACGTGTTCTATCACTGATGCTGGGAGCGTTGCGACAGCCTTCGTCTGTCACTTCTGTTCAATTAGTCATAAGACAAGTGCCGCGACAGTGTTTGCCTGGCACTCGTACACAAGGTAAAGAGCGGACACTGCCATAGGCTCCCAGCGGCCCAGATAGACGAGGGATCAGCTAGCGCCCCTAGCGGGCGGCATTAACCATAATCTGATTCCGTTTCTGGTCAAGTTAGTTTCGGTTTCGCTTTGGGCGTTTCTGCTTCGGTTCTCCGGTACCCTCTCTCTCTCTCTTCCTCCCTGCTTCGCTCGGCTCTCGGGAGCTCCTTGACTCCCGAAGCCGCTGTTTTTTTCTTAGTTTTCTTTTTTAATATTGACGCACTTTTGCTTTATCTTTTACGATAGAGTTAGTGCGAAATGTGTCGAACAATATTTCAACTTACTTCACAAAGCAGAAGTATATTTCATGTTCTTTTTCTATTGTAAAGCATTGAAGTTACACAATCGCCGCATTGACTCCTGACTGGTGGAGCATTTTGGGGTCAACAACAGTAAGTGGTTCGTAAACATTTTATTGGACCACATTTATGTACACATGATTTACTTCAGAAGCTCTGTATGTTTGATACAAAAGAGACACTCACAAAAATAAATGAATGTGAAGGACTTCGGCATATCGTACACTTCGTAATACATTCTCAGCAGAACCAAGTTAACAAAACCTTTCCACAGAGGACATGCTGCATGATACATTCACTTTCACGCCGACTCGGGTACAGGGAAGTAACTGCAAAAATAAATAAGACATTGCTATCATTATAGTCATAAGAGTACAATAAGAGTGCGAAGCACACACCGGATCAAATTCCCCATTTCCGGCAAATATAAAAAACACCAATTTGCATAGCCTCAAACTCACTGCGGGCGAGCTATTACTAAACAATCAGAACTCTATTTCGAAATCAGACAAAATTCAACAACCCTAAACATCCCCCGAAATGATTATGATTCAGAAAAGAAAGATGGCTTCAGAAAAAAAAGCGGCTAATAAACTATGTACAGTGGATACAAAAGCGGATACGTTTCCTTTCAAATATTTTTAGCCTCTATACACTAGTTTCTATCGAAATTTTGTAGAAAGTGGATAAACATTTTTGTTAGGTAGCCGTGACACACATTCGCTGGAACAAGGGTGAAACAAATATTTGGAGAGCAAGCTGTCCGCCCACTTAATAAGCACTTTTTTTTTTGGTTTGGCAACCGCCACTGTTAATACACTATTAACAGTTAAAGCTGTCTCGTTGCTTACTAGCCACTGAAGAGTGCAGCCGAACTTTGTCAAAATTCCGGTTAAGAAATCAAACATGTCAACACAAGCGTATTCTGCAAAACAATTTTAAAACCCTTGTGGTACTCCTCTGGGCAAAGGCTAGAACCACCTAAACCTCAAAGTGTGCGATACAAGGCGGCACACACTCCTCGAACATCTGTCACACTCTCTATTATGGGAAGAAAGTGATTTTGTAGTTGCTGAATGAAATGAAAGGCAGCCTGTGATGGTACTAATAAGTTCCCGAAGAATTTTCCAGGCACGTGGTATGTGCTTAAGAACACGACAGTACTGATGAGGCCTGGTCCAGTAATAAGACTCATCCGATAGCAGCTGAGAACAGCCACAGCTGTAAGTTGTCCGTTCAAGCAAAAGCTTGATCAAATAGCCCCAAACGTTATACGTGGACGAGTTATCAACTATGTTAGACCTGATGTCTGATGGCAGCTTAGAAATATACTCTAGTGGCGGGAAGTTACAACTGGAAGACATTCCACAACGTCTGAAATTAAACTTACATGGTGCGAAGATATCTGCAACTCCTTTAGGACGTCAGCCTTGTCATCTTCTACGTTTTCATTGTCCGACAGTTTGAACAGTTTCTTTATCTATAGGTGTTTTAGTCCTGAGGTGAACTGATGCACATTTGGTTTTGTGTTGCAGCCCAGCATTTGTCGTATATAGGTCCAAAAACGTTCTCAAGTGTGTCTTGCTGCACGCGTCGTGTAAGTAAGAACTTAAAGTCATGGCTGCATGAAAGCTCATCCCAGAGCACGAGGACACGTTTTATGGTAACTTGCCACCCTATAATGGCTTATGGCTGCCTCTCTTGGAATTGCCATGCTCAAATCCATCCAAGTTACTGATGGAGATCAAGTATTTCAGATTCTCCCTTCAGAATGGCATTGACGCAACTTCTGCCCTGTCTTCTTGAATTTCTGAGCTATTTAGACAATCAAAAAGTATGCAAATCCTATCAATGAAAGAGGCTGTAGCCATGGCTGCCTTAGGTAAGTTCCTTGGCATAAACAACAAATATGATTGCAAGAAAGAGTAAGGCACTCAGTACCTGTGCGGCACAATTTTCTTCCATGTTACAGAAAGATCTTTGAAAAAATGTGTCTCTCAGTAAGCTTCAGAGCCAATTGCAAGCTCATCTCATGGGTAGAACGATAAAGTTCAACAATAGAAGACCACTCAATGACCTCATTTCCAATGCAAAGTTTGTGTGCTTGAAGATTGCTCTTGGTTGTTTTGGGAAGGTGCGGAACATCAAAGACAAAGTAAACGTGTTCGTTGTCACCTTCAAGAAATGGCATTTATCAACACACACACACCAAGCTTACTGCTTGAAGTCCCCAACTACACAGACCTGCCAGCCTTTACTGCGAAGCCAACAGTCTTAAGCTCCGGAAATGAGAAGAATGAGGGAGACTGCAGCAATCAGAGGACGTTGTTGGTGCAGCACTAACAGTAGCAAGGGGGCTAAACCCACCTCCTCGAAATCCCAGACAGCATAACAACCAAGGCTCTATCTGTATCGCTAGAGGTTCTGTTCCAACACCGTCATCTCGTAAATCCATGAAAATGTCGTGATGGTCAGGGTTAAATGTTTTTTGAAACAGTCTCATCGAAAATCGAACATGCACACTGAGTTCAAGTGCAGCCAGACATCCTGGCAGAAACAACAGCTGAGAAGCTCCAAACCGATCGGTCTGATGAGAATCACGCTGAGCATGCGAGCACGCGGGCGTGATGTGTCACCTTGATTGATGCAAAGCCGACCCAACATGATGCAACAGAAAGCACAGACGGACGGCACGCACGGCACAGACGAACGACGACGACGCGAGGGACGAGCAGAGGCCATGGAGAATGATGCAGAGGCGACGGCGTGCAGGCAGGCGGGCCGTGGTAGGCGCCATTCATCACGTGGTTTTCGGGACGTATTTGATTGAAACTATTTAGTCGTTTTAGGTAATTTTAAATAATTTATAGCATTGCAATTTAAGAAAATAAATACTTTTCACAGACAGAGCTTTTAATGGCGTTTTTATCCAAATTGCAGCAAGGCGGCACGTTGAGGAGGAGTGTTAACGCACTATCTGGGCCGTGAATCGGCTCCTGTGTCCCCTCTTACGTTTACAATACTACTCTATGCTCGCGTTCTGTCAGCGAAGGAAAGGGCGCTTTATAAGAAATTGAAGAGTGCTCCTGTTCAATCAGTGAGCACACGAGCGCTGCAACGGCGTTCTGTTGGCACTCGTGCGCAATCAGTGAGGAGACTAATGCTGCGTCAGAGTTGGGCCGTCACTGAGTTCAATAAGTGAAGACCGATGTTGGGCCAGCGTTCAACGGTCACGCGTGTTCAGTCAGTCAGGTACGCGCGCTGCATCAGGGATCGAATGACACTTGTGTCCAAATCAGTGAGGAGGTGACTCGCCGACTTCAAGCAACCATAGCTGGCATTCGTGTTCACTGTCGAATCAACAGTCATGCTGAATCGTCTCAGTAGTGGTCGCATCACGCACACATTAGGGCACTCTTCAGCTGGCTAAAAGCACCTGGCCAACATTACCATAACACGGCTGCGGTGTTTAGTGACACACCCGATATAATCACTGAAATGACTAGGTGAGGAACGCCATAGCGCAGCTGGTAGACAAATATTTACTTTTCACGCACATATGAAAAGAACATGAAGAGGTGACACAATATTAAAGTTGATTAACAACTCGAATATATTATCATTTCCCCGCCATCGGCAAAGAAGGAAATCTGTTTTGAAAAAATAACAAAAATAAAAAAATAGAGTTAATGAAACTTTATAAGGGATCGTTGTTATCCGTGCTTATTCTGTAGTTCAGTTTTTTCCGTCATTTTTCGCTAAGGAGGCTAACATATTTTATCAAGTTTTACATTGTTATGGTTTCTATTAGCTGCGTCAGTTTATCTTTACCCGTCCCAATCGCATTTGTTCATGAAGTGAAGTTAATCATTGTCTTCGCAGTGATTTAATTTGTTGGCGTGGTTGTTATGCTCTGGAAGTCATCATTAGACATGACCCTGCTGTAGAGTAGATGACTCTTCACGCAGGACAATCCGGTGAGTTTGATGCAACCAACTGGTCGGCGATGCCCCATGACGACAACCCAGTCCCAAGCTCAAGAAACTGGCCAACAGAGTCAACGTTGACGTTGCATTTCTCCATGCCGAATAAACTTGGCTAGCTTGTGTACAAGAAGGTGAATGGGACATCTAGCCGACCAGTTGGTTGCATCAAAACCACCAGACCGTCTGTGTCCTGTGATGAAGGAGCCATCTACTCTTCCTCACATGCAAGGGGTTACATCGGACAGACGGGTCGCTGTCTAAATGACCGACTACGAGAGATAACAACACCGCCAAAAATGCCAATTCGGGGCCATTTAGGCATCCACTGCAGAGATTTCGTGGATGTTCTCCTCCTGGACAAATCGCACCATTCTGGACGGAGCAGAACTCATCGCTAGAGACCTAGTAGAAACCAAGCACATTGTAAGGCCGGATAGAATATGTGCTAGCACTCCATCGCTAGCCTTGACGAAAAATAAACCATTTAGAATAAGCACAGTAGCAAATGCCTCCGCTGTATAGGACTTCATTATTAATTTTTGCTTCTATTTTTATTTTTATTCCATTTTTCCTTTCATTCCTTCTTTTTTTTATACGCTCCTCGGGGTTTTCTTTTGTGTTCAATTCCTTTTGCATCGGAGGAAGGAAGATGAAGATGATGCATAATATATTCGAGTTGTTAGTCAGCGCTGTGAGTGTCCTTCTTTTGTGTCTTCCTAGGTGCGGAAAGTTCTTTAAGGCGGTGTCTGTATTGTGCGCTGTAATGTATCATGACTAGTGAGTAAACAAATAATATATAAGTAAACTGGTAAAACGTCTATAGCGAACTGCTGCCGCAACATATGGAACAGCTGAACAAAGCGTCGAAGGCGTCGTGGAGCCGTGCGCAACTGCAGGACGCGGAACGGTGGGCGAGCCCCACTGTAGCTCGCCACGCCGAGGCCCTTTATGGCCATCGCCGGGCTTTCTGAAACACCGGCGTAGAAGGTACGGCGTGTAGAAAATCCGTAACTTCGAACAAGCGGCAGGATCTCGAATTAACCAGAAATCTAAGCATAAAAAATGAATAAAAAGCGCGTCGCTCCCAGGAATTGAACCCTGCGCTTCCGCATGAGAGCCAAACGCGTAGCAACCACTCGGCCACGAATGCGCTCTGCCTTCGCTGACGAGCGCATGCGTCCCCCTCTTAAAAAAGGCATCTTCTAGATGCGACATGAAAGGCAATAAAACAGTGCAAGACGAAACAAAGAAGTAGGGAAAATACGGGAGTCTGGCCAAACACACCGATCCCATGAAGCATTGCACAAGGTCAATGTTCACAGCCTTATCGCAGCGTAGTACGGGCTTCAGCGCACGACGTGCACGACTTCCGGTCGTGGACTCGGCAGGATGAAGTCCGGTGTTTCGTGGCACTGCAGCCGTAGCGATCCCCAGTCGATCGGGGCACCCGGTAGGATCCGGGCGCAGCAGCTTCAGGAAAGCTTCTTCGCTTTGCGACAGCGCCGTCATATCGGGGAATCGTCAAAAACCCACAATACGGTCTCCGGGCTTGAAGCGAACGTCAATTTGGCGAAGTTTGTACCGGCAAGCGCCGACATGCTGTTAATCTCGAATTCGGAGTCGGGGCGAGCTGGCGAACTTTTTCGGCTCTATTGAGCAACTGCCTGGGCAAGTTGGGGATGCCGTCTGCTCAGCTTGTTCAGCGGAGTACCATCACGTCGAGCATGGTCGAATGTCGCTTTTCTGCCATGCGTACCAGCTGAAACGGCGTTACTTCCCAGTGTACTTCTTGCACCGCCATGTTGTAATCAACGGCGACTGTGGGATACACCCAACGTCACTTTTGCTGTCCCAAGTCTTGTTCTCTACATCAACATACATGGATATCATGTCGGCGATAGCTTTGTCGGGCCCACGCGTTAGTGCATTCGTCTGCGTGGCGGACGCAGTCGGGAAAGGTCTGTCTGTGGCCCGGTGCCACTGAGATGAGGGACCTTTGCGTCAGCTGGGCCATGAGCGATCGATCCACGGTGTGTAATGAAGAGACTTCCGGGGGCGCCATTCCGGAGGACAATGGACCTAGCGAATACGAAAAACCTGGCGGCTTCAGCAGCTAAACTTGCTGGAAAGTCTTTCGTGTCGGTGTTGCAGTGTAAGATAATTTGTGGCGGTGATTACTAGCGGCTTCCCGACGTTGAGAGGCGGACGGCCAAGTCAACTCCATTCCGACCTGCAGGAACGAGATGTTGACGAGGGAGAAATCGTATGCAAGCAGTTCCTGACGGCTTGCGTCGGCGGCTTCGGCGCCGCTGACACTCGTGGCATAATTGAGAGGGTGGTCATGACATCCTTGGAAGATTATATTCTTGAAGAACGGAAGGAATACCCAACAGCAAAACATGTGTTGTTCTTGACGAAGCTTTTCTGTAGCAGCAAACCCCTGCCGTAGAGTGAGAAGGTAGGCACGATTCGTAAGAGTGCTGCGATGGAATCGCACTCGCTTGTCCCTATAAGCCCTGATGAGCGCTCGCAGTTCGGCTGGTCTCGTTGGAGAAGTTGCCATGTCGCTGACATTTCCAGAGTTGAGAATCATTCATCGCCATCGTCTTCGGTGGCGGCAGTGACCGGCGTGTACGTATTCTGACAGGCACCGCGTCAGTGTGCTTCCGTACTGACCACCGCGGCAGAGCGAGTGGTTTTCTGCACTACGAGGAGTGATTTCCATGTTGTGTCATAAGGGAATTTCAGTATTTCCAGACGATTAAAGCAAGCACCTTTTCAGTCGTTGAGCAGTTGTTCTCCGCCTTCGACAGCGTCCGACTCGTATGGCGATGATGCCGTTGCGCTCCGCCTTGTAAGGTCGGTATCGCGCTGAGTCCGGTGTTATTATGCCGGTGGGGACTTGTTTTAACGAACTAGTCGAAATGGTCCAAATTGGGGCGGTCTGATACTGCTTGAGGTTATCGAATGACCGCGGTGTTATTCTGTCTTCAAAACCTACGGCGCCGTTCGGCAAGGCGGTGCGGACAGCTTGAGAAGTCCCGGAATACCGTCTGTAGTAGGTAGAGAGTCCGAGAATCTTCTCAATACCTTCCTGGCTGGGGATGGTAGCGTTAATGCTGCCACAGCAAGCGGGCTTCTGGCCGTGGAGAACACATTTGTTGTTCCTACGTAGCGGCTAATAGAAAACCCCAAACATCATAGGCAAACCGACACATTGTTGGTTTCCAGGACTGGCCGGCGTCTTATTGCTTAAAGTACGGCTCGATGTCGTCTCAGGTGTTCGTCGAAATACACGAAAATACCACATCGGGTCGAGGAAGACATGACATACTGGAAGGTGGTTGAGCTGTACAACGTCCGAATGTATCTTTTTCGAATTTCTACAGTTCGTCGTGGAGTGACAGCAATTTTTCAGTATCGTGTTTGTTTATCGCTAATCTGCCAGTAACCAATTTTCAACGCGATCGACCAAAATATCGCGGTGCAGCTGGTCTAACATATCGTTGATGGGGGGGGAGCGGTTTAGACGTTATCCTCTTCGTCACCTCGTTCAGTCGACGATAGTCCACTACAGATCCCTGTGGTTCGGTCCTTCTTCATAGCGATGCCTGGGGACGCCCACGGATCGGAAGGCTGAATGATACGCGCTTGCCATTATTTCCAGACGTGATCTTGAATCCCGGCCTTTTCTTTAAGGAGACTTGATGGCGCGGCTCGCCGGGGTGCAGCTGAGTACTGCGAAAGTGACAGGTCGCTGGCATCGCGACGGAACAACTGCGGTGCGTAGGCCAAGGTTGAGTGGTTCCTAAAAGTGCCGCGTTTGCGAGCACGGTTCCAGAGGAGGGCTTGCTGGGACCTCTTCTCCAACACCCTCGGCGATCGAGAGTCACCTTCGCTGGCATGTACCAGCTTCTTCAGTCTCTCCCTGACAGATGTCCCGTGACGTCTTGGCGTGATCCCGGAATATTGGGGCTGAGGGCGCAGCCGGAGGCGTGGGTGCAGCAGTTGGCAGGAGTTTCCTGATGGAAGCGAGCGACTTGTGCTTGCAGGGCTAGGTTCAATGTTGGTCGCCTCTTCACAAACGTTTTGACTGTTGTAGGTGGACATCACACCGGGCCTCCGAAGATGCTTCCTTGACACCTCGCATCAATATTGTCAGCGTCTTTGCTTCGGAGGTTTGAGGATCGGCGCAGCGCTGCTGAGTCGAAGAACATCTTCGACAAAGCACGACCCTCTCGTTATGGGTCTTGGATCCTCGCTTGAAGAAGCTCTTCGGCGCGTTTTGTCAGGTGTTGGTTTGTGAACGTACCTCGGAGCTCACCCTCCAGTTGCTCTCAGGAGGTGATTGACGCTTCGTGGTTTCCAAACCAATTCATGCAGCGGCCTCAAAACGAAGTAGACATTTTGAAAGCACTGTTCCGTTCTCCATTCGTTATGGCGGGCCACTCGTTCGTGATCTTGCAGCCCATCTTGTCCTCGTAGACCTTCCCGTGGAAAATTGTCGGAGTCCGGGGCGACGGGGTTCTGCGACCGCGACGTAGCCTTCGTGCACCGTCGGCCCTTGTTGACTGCCTGGTCCTGAGTGGCAAAGGTCAAAATCTTCGGTAGGCCTTGGTTGCGGCGACTTGATTAGGTGTCGCGTGTGGTCTTCGTTGGGTCCTCGGGGCTTGGGTTCGACTTGCACTGCGGGCCCTTGGAGGGGTGAGGCTGCACGGGGCATGCGGTAGACCGCACTTCCACCGAAAATGTCGCGAATGAGTAGGTAACGAAACAAAGAATAACTGAGTAAACTGAAACGTTTATTGGGGCGAACGTGTGTCTAAAACAAAAAGAAAACAGAAGATAACAACAGAGCATCGCGGACGTCGAAGTCGGCGTAATAGCAGGATCAAACGCTGGGGCGCTAGGAAGGATTGCGTGCTCGCCACGCGGCGCGCTCAGTGGCTACACGCGTGTGCTTATGGGCGATCGGTGCAGAAGGTTCGGTGCAGAACATTCTGGACATCGAACAAATAACAGCGGCTCACGAATTTACTTCAGCAACCTAAATTCAAAGAATAAATAAAGACACGTCGCTCCCAGGAATTAAACCCTGGGCTTCCGCATGAGAGTCAAGCGCGGTAACCTTCCCGGCAACGCATGCGCCTGCTCGCGGACGCGCGTGGCAATATTATTCAACATTTTTTATCCACATAAACATCTTGCATTGTTGACGAATATTCCGTGGGACTTTGTTCATTGCTTTTACTTTACATTTCACCAAGCACTTGCATAAGTACTTCAAACGCTTAATTTATTGTGCATGTTTTTCGGAACTGCTCTGTGTGGGGATCTGGAAAACCAATCAAGCTGCTTGCAGCGAAACGCTGACACTGTGTTTGTCTGCTTCACTGGATTGATTGGCTGATTGAGAGCCGATCGCGCGTTTGCAGAGCTCTATATGTTACGCGGTGAATTCATATACATTAATGCCGATAACAATAATAATATTTACTACTCTGTAACAAAGCTTTATTTAACCCTATTAATATTGAGGGAGCTGCGGGATCTATCAACCTGCTTGTACAGCTTTTCTATTCAGCTCCCGCAATATTTATAGGGGTTAAATAAAGCTGTTGTTAATATTAACGTCATTACTATTGTCATTATTAATTTATTAACTCACAATGATCAGGGTGAGTTCGTATAAGCGATCGGCTCTTACTCGTAATGAATCAGTGAGCGTTGCCGAAGGCTTTGTCAGCGTTTCGCCGCCACGCGGTTCCTCAATGGTTGGGGCGAGAAGCGCGCCGGCTGAGCGTTCTGGCTGCAACTCATGCGTTCAACCGCTTAGGAGCCGAGCGTCTGCGTCTGGCTTCGCCTGGCAACTGCAGCTAAATCAGTGAGGAGGCGAGCGCAGCGTGAGCGTACGGATGGCACTCGGGTTCATTCAGCTAGTGGATGAGATCTGCCTCTGCGCTCGTGCAGGCGTCATCTTGATCTATCCGTGAGAAGACATGCGCTCCATCAGCCTTAGACTGGCACTCGGGTATACCATTAGTCAGGAGACGAGCGCTTTCGCTTCTGCTTTCTGTGGCTGCCACTTGTGTTCAAAAAAGCTCTAGTGATGCTTCATGCGATTCGGCAGTGAACTCGTGTTCGGGCGAGCGATACTAGTCAGCTGTCGACGAGTGTTCCGCCTCCGCGCGGTGCTCACTCAGAGAGGAGGCGAGCGCTGCTTTGGCGCTCGGATGGCACTTGCCGCCATATAGCCACAGAGTGTGTATAGTACCATGAATGACGTATGTTTGTCATGTGGTGAATCACTGGCTTGCTGAATCCCGTCGGAACCTGCTCTGGATGTCCCTATAGTTAGTCATTTCGGGTCCGGCAACGAAACATCTGAAGAGTCGTTGAAGGAAGAGGATGCAGGGAGTGTTAGAAATGAAGAGAACTGGACTAAACGCTTAAAAAAGGAAAATAAAAAGTCTGTCGTCCATGCAAACCAGACCATAGAAAGATATTGCCGGGTTGTTTCGTTGCGATCAGCCAAACATTTGAACTGGGCTCTAAAACCTTAATAAAAGTCCGTTGTTGGCATTGAACAATCGTTGCGGATGATGTCCGAACAGTACGCCAAAATCACGTCCCCAACTTAAACACAGAACGCCGATACAAGATGATTAAAAAGCGCGAGCTGCACAAACGTGAGGACAACAGCAGCGAATATAAAATTTTACTTTGGAAACGGAACTGGGCGCACTTGACCGAAGTACTGCGCCGAAACGCAGAATTTCATTGTATACCATGGTGAAATAAAAATCAGTTGCTTGAGAAAGTAAACGATGTCGCAATTCAAGTCGTAGAACCATTCCTGGACTGAACAGGAAGCGGAAAGTCGGCAAAACTTCTTCCTTTGAAAGCAGGAATGCTTCCTAGTGGCCATTGTTCGCTTCTCAAAAACAGCAAAACCCGAAGTCAATGGCTAAGAGAAAACCCTCGAGATATGATATACATTAAAGCAAATATGACTCGACATGTACCAGGAGAGTTGCTACTCGTGCTGCAAACACCATTGAGTGCGAAGCAGGTTTTATTTTTGTCTGGCACAGCACGGAAAATGTTTTGTTCAGCGAAAAATACTGTTACCGCAGTGAGTTCACTGTCGGTAACATGCTAGCCATCATAATCATAGGGTAATAATAATCTGCATATTCTTGTGCCTATGAGCAACCAGAAGGTCTTCACTTAAGTGCACAAAGAACGAGTAACCGCCAAATTAAAACAAACAAATAAAACACACATCAGATATAGGTAGCGGGTCCCTTGCAAACTGCTTGCTGCAGCACGATCATCTGGGGCTAGTTATTGATCACGATGTTTGACGCAAATCGCGCTAATACACGGAGCGGATAGTAAGGGCGTAGGATAGAGCGCTGAGTCAAACAGCGGATGTTTAACGAAATATGAGACAGAGACCCAAGAATGCCTGCTAGTTCGTTGGTATTGGCATTATGGCAAGTTTTAAAGGCATTCTTAGGTTCTTTCTCCTTTCTCTATTTCATTAAAACGTCAGTTGTTAGTTGAGCGCTCTATCCTGTCTCCTTGTCTATCTTCCTGGTCGTATTTGCGCGGTTAATAACACATAATGCTTCCTGCAAACAGATAAGTCACTGAATATTTCAATGCCTGGATTATCAAAGCGATTCAGCAGTGATTGCATTCGTGACAAGGATGAACCTTGCCATATGGTATGACATACGATGGAGAGTGGTTCGTAGTCATGCGGGAAGAGACATGGATATTAACATTGGGTGAAACAGCTGAATCATTATTTATAATTGCATTTACTATCTTGTGCAAAAAAAAAATAAGTCGCATTCTGTTCTTCTGTTAGACAACGCCCCGCTGCGGCATCTGTGAAAGCAGGAGTTTGGTGGGTGGCGTTACCACGGACCCCGAGCCATGTGGGTTCGCCCGCCCACGTCTGGCTGTGCGTGGCTTTCCTGCGTCCGGGGAAAAGGGCATCCTGATGGTTGAGTCAAGCCCGGGAGGTTTGACTCTTCGGGGCCAACTGGGTGCCGCAATATATCCCTTAGGCCCTTGCTTCTCGTAGACGGTGTCCTGGCTCGGCCCTACCAGGATGATTCTGTCAGTCACCATACCTTCTACTATCCCCCCTTATCGATCTCTTCTTTTCTATTCTATTCTCTCATTCATTTTCACCTTCTTTAGCGCAAGGGCTAACCTTGGGTGCTTATAAATAAAGTAACATACCCAGCAAGCCAGACCTGTTGCGAGATATTTACTATCCTTTGTTGAACTCCGCAGTGGGTAGTGTGGGTACGAATGACGAAGTTTCTGCGATTCATATAAATTTAAATAAAAACCTCCCGATCGCACCTTGAAGAAGGTCTGACTAGAGTATTCACCGGCGAGACATCAGCTGCAGCCCAGAATAGCTTCTTCAGACCCTCTCTGGTGATGCACTCGTGAACAAAATGAAAAAGCACTCGCCAAGTTTTCACCCTTTCTTATCTCAAAGACTTTAGAAAGTTTAATTGGTAAAAACTTTAAAGCAAAGACACTAGCATCTGGCGATTTGCTCGTTGAGGCGAAAACGCAGTGCAAACCGTCGTTCTTTCAGACATAAACAGAGGTCTCGGACTACAAAGTATTTGTTACCCCACATCGCACCTTGAACAGTTGCTACGGCGTCATCTCAGAGGATGACCTGCTGGAGTCTGGCAAAGAGGTGTTCTTGGAAGGCCTTCCGGAGCGGGGTAACCAGGTGCGACGCATCTTGATGCGCGGAGACGAGGCGGGAGATATCACAGCCAAGCACTTTGTTCTAACTTTGCTTCCACCGTGCTGCTCAAGACCATCAAGGCAGATTATATTCTCTGTGTGATGCGCCTCTAAATTCCCAACCCGAGACTATGCTTTAAATGTCAACGATTTAGTCACAGCTCTGTCACTGGCGGGTAAAAAAGTGCAAATCGCGAGCTACGATAATCCAGCTGACACGTGCGAGGGTACACTTCTCAATGTGTCAACTGGTCTGATGCCCACCCCACCTAACCCCCTTCCTTTGTAGAGTTTTAGGAGGAAACGAAAATCGCTAACTCTAAAGATGAAAGAAAACCTCAGACACCCAGAGGCAAGGAAACGATTTTCCTTCCGCCAAGGAGGCACCTATGTCGAGGCGGCTGCCAGGGAGGCCGCGCCGCTACTAAAGCAATGATGGGCACGCAGTACGTCTTCGCGACTCCGAGTGCTCACCCAGCCCCAACCACCACTGAGGAATCTGGGGTTCTGGAGACCCCAGCGGCCCCGCCTAGAAACCCACGCGCCAGGACGATTAGCCATTGTCCTGGCCCTAAGCCTCGAGAGGCGCTTGACGCCACTCCCACTTAGAGCAGTGGAAGGGTTCCCTCTCCTCCACTTCTCAGTGGGAGAGGAGGTCATGTAGGTATATACCGATCTGGCAGAACCACCCTACACCTCCAAGGGAGGTACACAACCCACCCGTGAAAAGGGTAATAGAAGGGAAAATACCTCGTGTGACTGCCGCAACACGTGTAATATAGCTGTGTGTCCTCACAGATATGAACCCCACATTTTTAACAATAATTTAATTAGCTGTGATGAGTCATTTTAGTTTCATGCATTGGAACTGTCGGAGTGTACTCAGAATATAGGTGGTATTATATATGCTATTAAATGCGAAGGTAGAAAGCTGAGCTGGACAAGAATGACGAAAATAATCCCTGGAGAAGGGGAACAAGAGGGACAAAGGGACAAACACAAATCTCCGAACACAGCTAGGTGACTGGTGCGCGACTGAAAAATCCGCCTGGTCTGGGTATCGAACCCGGGACCTCTCCATTACAGGTGGAGCGCTCGACCAACTGAGCTAACCAGGGGTTAGACGTCAGTAGAGCATAGCTTAGGTTTTATCAGCCGCCACCTGTCTAACACTAAAAGGGGTATTTTTCGTCATTCTTGTCCAGCTCGCTTGCACCTTTGCATTTAATTGCATTATAATCACAACCTCAAAAATTGCAAGCTTCACCCCTGTTGGTGTTAGACTGGTAGCAGCTGATAAAACCCGTTTGCTCTACTGACGTCTAACCCCTGGTTAGCTCAGATGGTAGAGCGCTCCACCTGTAATGGAGAGGTTCCGGGTTCGATACCCGGACGAGGCGGATTTTTTCGGTCGCTCACCTGTCACCTAGCTGTGTTTGGAGATTTGTGTTTGTCCTTTTGTCCCCCTTGTTCCCCCTCTCCAGGGATTATTTTCGTCATTCTTGTCCAGCTCGCTTGCACCTTTACATTTAATTGCATTATAATCATAACCTTAAAAATTGCCAGTTCACCTTCTAGTTGGTGTTATACTGGTGGCAGCTGATCAAAATCCGTTTGCTCTACTGACGTCTAACCCTGGTTAGCTCAGTTGGTAGCGCGTTCCACCTGTAATGGAGAGGTCCGGTTTGATGCCCGGGCCAGACGGATTTTTTCGGTCGCTCACCAGTCACCTAGCTCTGTTTGGAGATTAGTGTTTGTCCTTTGTCCCCCTTGATCCCCCTCTCCAGGGATTATTTTCGTCATATAGGTGATGTTCGTTTTTTACGTAATGAGCTACGTCCAATAGCTCTAGCATTACAGGAGACACATTTGACGTCTACACATACACAAGTTTCACGAAACTATCATCTCCTGTCCGCAAAGAACGACCATCTTCTTATTTATGCGGTGCGTATTGCCAATGTTGTGCAGACTGGAGTGGCATGTGCCCAGGTCCCCTTGAAACGGCCCTTGAGGCTGTGAGAGCACGAGCTCCAGTGGACCGTCTCATTACTGTTGCTTTCCTTGTACCATTCACCATACACTCCCATACACATTCATGACCTTCAGAAAACTTTAACTTAAATTCCACAAACTTTTCTTTTTTTAATTTTAGGCGATTTTAACGCTCATCACACCATGTGGGGCAGTGCACGAATTGATTCCCATGATGGAGTCATCCAACGTTTTTTATTGTCTTCAAATGTTTACATTTTAAATAACACAGCCCCAATCTTCTTTTTTATTGCGGCCCAAAACTCTTTCAATTTATTCATTTTATCGCCATCATTGCTTCCTTTCTCTTATTGGAAAGTTTTAGAGAATCTATTTCCACAGCTACCACTTTCCACTTGATTTAGAGAGTGTGGTCAATCTCCACCACTCTTCGAAAGCGTAAGCATAGAGGGGAACCTGACAAGGCGGACTTGGAACGTTTCAGCCTAGCTGCTACACTTGATGGTTCACTTTTGGTCACTCTGCCGCCACATGAGGCTGGCAACATACGTGACTCAACAGATAATCAATGCTCATGAGCACTCTATTCCACGCACCTCCGGTAATTTACCAAATAGAAGTGCCAGCCATGGTGGAACAAAGAGTGTTTAACCACACATTACAGACAAAATAGGGCCTGGATGTCAAAGTTGGGCAGAAATACTCAAAAATGTATTTGGAAAGACAAATACTGCGATACATTAAAATAATAGCTAAAATACTGATACTAAAAATATATCTGTAAAAATGTATCAGGTTACGTATCGGAAATACATTTTAAATAGAGGCAAAAAGTATTTGGAAATACAAATACAGGAATACATTTTAGGGAGTGGCAGAAATACAGATGCAGAAATACTGATACTCCAATACAATTTTTGAAATTCGATCGAGACGCCAACTGAGTTGAAGCTTGAAGTTTGAAGCTGGAAGTGTTTGATGCCGAAATTACTTTCCCTTGGGCCAGGCACTTTGCCTTGAAGGTAGTGGTTTCGGACGAAGAGGAGTCTTCAATAGGCTCAAAAAGAGTTTCATCAAGGATTGACCGCGGTCCCTTCACTGACATCCTGTCTGTCTGACGAGTGATGCAAAATACTTTGACCTCTAAATATATTGGATGTCACCCTGCATACCATTAAAACGTCACCACGCCCCTGTCAAGATTGGTCACATGACCTCACGGTGAAATAAACTATGTATT
Organism: Ixodes ricinus; assembly: GCA_037355805.1. Lineage (NCBI taxonomy): Eukaryota > Metazoa > Arthropoda > Arachnida > Ixodida > Ixodidae > Ixodes > Ixodes ricinus. The sequence goes on from JAZHYW010009143.1 coordinate 27,607, forward strand.
CATTATTCATAGGTGTGGCCTTCAACATGAAACTTTACCCACGATCCTGTATGAAGGACAATACGTACTTTCGTTGTAGGTGACCTCATTGAAGATCGTGCAGGCAGTGTCGTTGGAATTTTCGAGAATAGGTAACCACCTGAAGCATCCTGGAAGAGATGTCTTATCTTCTGTTACGGTTGAAAAACGATAGTACGTTCAAATAGTACGTTCAGATAGATAAATAGTACGTTCAAAGCTTTGGGGGAAATTTTCACGAAACTCTTGACTTTAGCTGAACGTGTGGATTATACAATTTCTAAACTGGCGTGTATCAGTAGTATATTGCCACGAACGTGACTGAGAAGAAACGGTTCTCTGAGTATCTGGAAGTTTAGTGTTTATTCTTACCCCGAGTGTAAGATATGAGGTGGCCAGAATTACCTTGCCTAGCAGGTATCTCCGTATCTCTTTCCGAAACATTCTTGGTTGACTAATCCACGTGACGAGCAGTGTAGATGAGGAGCCGAGCGCGATATTGCCGGTTCATTTGACTGATTCACTCAAGAAACTGCTGCCTGCTGCCGACCTTAAGGCCTCGCTGACGGAAGGTTGCGATGCTGCGCAACGGTTACTGAAAGACCCTGCGTAGGGTGTGCCTGGTGCTAGAACGGCTTTGCAGCCATTCGAAGGGAAAAGGATTCACGATGACAAAGTAGCGCCTTGTATGTTCAGTAAGCCAAAGGTGACTGAGAGGCCCACGCTCACGTTTCAGCAGAGCGAGTGCGGTCGGCCAGATTGAGGCGCAGTCGGCTCTCGCGTCGCGATTGCTAAGTCGTTGCTTTGCTAACACTGATGACACGTGCCGTGACATTAAAAACAGCTCTTTCGAGAATGCAAGAGAATAAAATAAACAAGTCTCTAGAGCAATGGAGTTTCGCGAAAAAGTAGTAGCGGTTTGATGATCGCTGACTCGGTAGCGGCGTAAGCAGCGGCTTGATGATCGCTGACTCCCGCGTCGAGAAAGAGGAAATATACACAAACAGTTACATGTACAAATACAGCACAGAACAAAATACATAAACTTAGAAACTATAAAATGCACTAGGAGAGATAAAAATAAATAATTAGATCTAGAAAAGCCGGAAGATTGAGATACCATGGATGCCGGGGTAAGGCGATGTGAAGGGGGGTGGGGGGGGGCAGCCAGGAGTGTGCAACATAGTACTGACATTCCTCGGGCGGGCACAGGGCACTTGGACAAAACTGCAAGATAAAAACGCTTCTGTAATTGTGGGGCATAATCGTGGGGTGTGGGGGTAATTGTGGCGCACCTTAATGCGGCGAAATGCGCCACGTTGCGGTGGCTACAAAAATGAAATGATCGATTCAACATAGCTTCAACACGCAGGTCAGTATAAAATGTTTAAAAAAATTAATGGGATGCGTTCTTTTGCTTCCAACGAGCGCATGTATGACGATCTTCTATTTTTCTACCTTTGCATTGCTATGAAGAGGTTCGCGGGTCTAAACCCTAGGTGACGTAAAACACCCTTAAGCCGAAGCTAAACTAAACTTGAGTGGCCGCGGGTCTATAGCTTCTGGAGACATGCATTCTTCTATAGCCGGCTGAAGAACATTGAATGGTCGGATGCATAGAGCCTTGGTGGCATAAAACACAATTGAGACGGCTGAATAAGATTCAAAGTTTAGAGATTATATATTCAGGGCCGCCTAAAGCATATTGAATTATCTCTAGTGTATAGCGTCAGGGACAATACAATTTTCGATACCTTGCTAAAATAAATTCAATTGTCGCAATTTTATAGCTTTCTAGACACACATATTTTATAGCTGTGTATAAATATCTAAATGGTAGGGATTCTTTAGACTTAAAGGCTGATTATTTTGTAGGTTTCTATAGCGTGCTTTATGGTTTCTTATGGCTAACCGAAAAAGGGCAATATGTGGTAATAGTTCGCCATATGACTCTCCATAAAGGTCCATGAACCATTTTGATATGGGATGACACGCTCTCTTTTAACGTTGATATATTTTGTCCACAAAAGGTTAGGGCGCAAACGGGCTGGTAGCGGTTATACATTTGACTAAAAACCCCGAGACTAAGACGAGACGGGAACGGACAAAACACAAAATCTCAATACGACTAAATTTGAGACTTTGTGTTTGTTCGTCCCTCTCGTCCCAGTCGCGGAGTTTTTAGTCAAATATTTTGTCATCTTGTCAGTTTAAAAAATGGCAGCCATTTATATATGCGTAGAATTTCCCAAACATCAACATTTTGTGGGCATATGTAACGGCAATTGAACGTGAGAGTGGGTTGTATTAACAAGTACGGGTTTTTGTCAACTTAGACTAATCTGTCGATATAAAGCAAAAAAAAAATAGTTTCAGGTGGTTAAAAGGTTTCGCGTCACATTTAGAATACGCGTGGGAAGGTGCTGTCACTGCGAAAATTCAGAGTGGAAGAAAGGCCGGGCGATGTAAGTCATCATCTTTATGCGGAGCAGAAAATCCTATTGCGGCCTCAGCTGACATGAACGCTGAAGGGAAAATGAATACTCAACAAGTATGGTCACAATTGGCCACGCCTACGTTCCTTACGTTGTCATAGACGTAAGTTATTATAGATGGCTGACGCAGCCTTCTAGCATTCATGTTTTCTAAATATTCGAATTACCCGCTAGCATTCGGTCACACAAGACCAATTAATTAAAAAAAATATAAACAAAACCGTAACAAGGTTGACAACAAAATATGTAAGTTCTCATCAGCTTGCGGAAGAAAACGAGGAGGGACCGCCTCTTCTCGTTTTTCTTCCGCAAGTTTAAGTATCCATACCAACCCGCTCGTTCTGTCCTTATAATGTACGTTCTCTAGCGACATTTGGATAAGTGTGAATCCGAAACCTTATTCATTTAATTGGTGTTGCCTTGGAGTGAATTTCTTTTCTTTTTAATAGGCAATTAAAGTTTTCTAAAACCTTCGGCGTAAAACACTAGTGTGCGGCACGAATTACCTCAATCTAATATTTTCGGTGTCTTTTTTTTTCTTACCATTTTAACAGTTCTTCGAGGACGCCGAGGTCATTAGGAATCACCTCAGTGATTTTGAGGTACGTATATTTAAACCAGTCTTTCAAGAGCTTGCTTAATAGCAATCATGGTGGAGATGCAAGAAATATATCAATTTGCTCTGAACCTCACACAAGGCACCGGAGTATTAATATGCTGCACACACAAAACAAATTACATGGCAAAATGTTATAGGAAACAAATGTTTTCTGCACTTCCCCAGTGAAAGGGACGATTCGGTGCGCATGTGAATGTATCTTTTAGGTTATTTTGTTTGATATACTACAGCACCTATGTTATTGCTTTAGGATATATTTCTAGATGTCCTTAAGAAATCACGTGGTTGTTTTATGTATAAAAATCTTAAAATTGAAAAATAGAGAGCACTAAATACATTTACGGGTAGAATTTATACTTCCAAATACAATGGCGAAACAGAGATTCTAGTGTAAGATATTCTATTGGATGGCAGTACGTAGAACATTTTCATGTTAGTAAGTGCCAAAATGTTGAGAAAACAAAATATGAGGGAGAGTGAGGGAGAAAATACGGAGTTTATTTAACACATTATTCACAACAACTGCGAGGCAGTACTGTTAGTCACTCATGAACAACCCCTCAGACGCTCCACCCGCAGACGGCATGTACCCGCCTCGCAATCAAATAAACAACCCTACCGAGAAAAAAAACAGTTTAAGGTGGATTATAGATTTAAAAAAAATCTTACTGGACCTCTAGCTGGAAACCTGAAATCCAGTTTGCAGACAATGGTCTGCAAACTGGAATTCAGGTTTCCAGAAAGAAATTCAGTTAGATTTTCCTGTTCCAGAGTGCACCTTAAACTGTTTTTTTAGGGTAGGGAATGCCTTGTCCGCTTTGCAACATACCTCTTCAGATGGAGATCGACACAAGCTGACGAGCGAGTCTAATCAACATGGACACCTTTTAAGAAATAAAACTTTCGGAAATAACGCTGAAGCTGTAAACCTGAAGCCCATCGTTCCAGAGGGAATGATTCAAATGGTGATGCGGCAGTACGGGCAAGTTAAGCGCCACGAATTTCAACAGGTAAAAAATGGGGTACCTCCAATAGTATGAAGGGCATTGCTCCAGGACTTTTGAGGGAACTGGAACGAAGTACACAACGTCAGTGCAGAAACATTAACGTCAGTGCAGAAACAGAAACAGTTTCGGGAGAACTGAAGTATTATGCCTTCAAACTGCGTGAATGCATACGCTCAATCAATGTTTCTCAGACCAAGGTTAGTTCCATGCGTTCTATAACAAAAGATCAAAAAGGAGCTGCATTGCAAACAAGCCTACTTCCAGATCTTCTTTGCGGAAGAATCAAGAAATCTCACTGTAATCAATACACAAATGGTTTTATGAGGTGCAGAGAGTGACACTTGAAATATCCCCAGCATCATCTCTCTGTCTCCGCGCAATCTAAAAACTCCTTGCAAACTTACCGCACACAGGTACTATCGCGGACAATATGAGCTGAAACAGCGCTCCGGCCTGTGCGCGGTACTACCTGCGCCGCCTGTCGCATCGCTCCGTTGACACGGGGCACGCTGAGGCCGAGATAAATTCTCACTTGCGCTCACTGCGCCGCTGCCCCCTTCCGGCCGTCTACTAGCGAAAATATTGGCCGACGGAACCATCATCACGATGCGTGTGCCGTGTAGCCCAATGCTCACGTTTTCAGGTAACATGCTTGTCAGTGCATTTCAAGAAAGCGCCGAAGTGGGAAATGCTTTGTCACGCTCGTATCTTCTCGAGGAGCGCTGCCTGGCGAAGCTGCCTTGGCCCCCAAAAGGAGCCGATCTGAATATCATTGAACACGTTTGGGAGCGCATCAAGGTAGCCATGTCACGGCGTCCCCTCCACCGCGCCACTGCCCACAAATTGTGGAAAGCAATGGGAGGTGAAAGGAAATGGCTTCGGGCCGAGCCAGACTTCGTGTCTGCGTTCTGTGATTTCTCACCAGACAGGATGAGAGCCGTGGTCGCGGATCAGGGGAGAATGACACGGTATTAACTTATTTTGTAAGTTTTACTGCGTCCTATGGACCCCCTGAACCGGACTTCTGCCGATTGGAACAAAGCTTGATGCTACGGTTTGCGACACTGAGCTGACGGACTTCTGCCCCTTGGGCAACCACCGGGGTGCCGTCGCTTCCGATGACAGACGTTTCGTGGGGTAACATCGCCCATTGGCATTGCTTTACGACCATAAACCAGTTAAAAGGAGTGTCACCCGGGTAGGTCCCATGCACGGCCGTGTTGTATGCTGACTAGCACATGTGTACGTATAGAAGAAAGCAACAGCGTCGAGCTAACTAACCGAACTGCTGAACTACTTGCTGGCGTCCAACCTTCGGTGCGACTTATGTACTCAGTGGGTGAAAACCAACTGTCGGACCGTCCGAGACAGATCATGTCGGCGATAGTCTTGTTGTGTCTCTCCGTCAGCCCGTTGGTCTGCGGGTGGTACGCCGTAGTGCGACAATGGCTGGTGTGGCTGAGACGAAGGATTTCTTGCCTCAGCTGGGCCATGAATGATGATCCACGGTCTAAGTTCAGAACTTTGGGGCGCCGTGCCGGAGGACGATGGGCGCAATGAAAAAACTTGGCGACTTCCACTGCAGTCCCTGGAAGGAAGGGCTTTCGTTTCGGCTTACGGCGTGAGATAACCCGTGTCGACGATTATCCAGCGGTTTCCTGACGTTGACAGCGAAAAAGGGCCAAGTAGATCCGTTCCGATCTGCTGGAAAGGTGCATTTGGCGGAGGAATTGGCTGCAGGAGACCTGCCTGGCTTCGTCGGCGGTTTTTTGCGGCGGTGGTACTCGTGGCATGATCATGTGTAAAGGTGGACGGTTTTTTGGGGAGCTTGGGTCAGTAATACCTTTCACGAATACGGGCCAGTGTCCGGCTGTAACATAGGTGTCCACACATCGGGTCATCGTGGCTCGCTCGGTACCTTCTTGCACTTGAAGCAGTACCGCGCAAAGTCCTGCGTTACTTGCGTCAATGTAAATCACGGTTTCCGCAGTCTGATCGAAATGTCAACGAACAGAAGGAGTCTGGAGTCGTCGCTTCCGCTCGTCGAACGCCGACTGCTGCTCCTCGGCCCATTCGAACTTCTTGGCGTCCTTTGTGAGGTTTGTGAGCGGTGCGGAAATTCTTGCGATATCCTAAACGAAGCGACGATAGTAGGCACATACTCTAAGGAAACTTCGCAGGGCCATCTTGACTGTCGGCGCTGGAAATGTTGGGACGGCGCAAGTCTTCTCTGAGTCTGGGCGAACGCCTTCGTTACTAAAGATGTGACCTAGGAACTTCAGTTCATCCGAGGCAAACCAAAACTTTGACGGCTTGAGCGTGAGTCCAGTGGACTCACCCTCAAGCTCGTCGAAGTCTCCGAAAACACTACGACATCGTCGAGGTATAGAAGACAGCGCTGCTACTTCAGACCTGCCAGTACGGTGTCCATGACACGCTAAAATGTTGCTGGCGCCATGCAGAGTCCGTAGGGCATCATTTTGAACTCGTATATTCCATCCTACGTGACAAAAGCTGTCTTCTCTTGCTCCTGTTCCTCGACTTCGATCTGCCAGTAGCCGCTCTTCAGGTCCATCGATGGAAAGTATTGTGGCGCAGCCGATTTAAGGGGTTGTCGATGCGGGGAGTGGTCTTTCTTTGTCACCGCGCACAGCTGCCGGTAGTTCGCACAGAACCTAAGCGCTCTGTCCTTCTTCTTAACCAGTACTACTGAAGAGGCCCACGGACTGCTTGAAAGTTGGCTTATGTCGTCGTTCAGCATCGGTTGAACCTGCTCCTGGATCCCCTCTGTCTCTTTTACGGAGACCCTGTACGGTGATCGTTGCACTGGGTGCGCGTCGTTCGCGGTAATGATGCGGTGATTTGCAATGGCGGTTTGGCGCACCTTCGGCGACGTGGGAAAGCAGTCTCAGTATTCGGCGAGGAGGTTGAACAGCTGCCGCCTTTTCGGGCCCGGAAGCTTAGGGTCAATCTCGAGCTGCGCTGGCGACGTACTATCTTGATGAGGTGTCGAGGATTCGTCAGTAATCGCGGCGATATTGGCGGAGTGCTGCAGTTCCTTGACGTGGCCCATAGCTGCACCTTGCGTGAGGCGTTCTGTTTCATATCGGAAGTTCCTCAAGAGGGCCACAGTGCGGCCATCTTTAAGTTCAGCTACTCCTCTTGCGACCGATATTCCTTTTCTCAGGAGGATTTAAATGTTTCCTTCCAGACCAAATTTGCCGTGGGTAGCTGCATCGGTCACGACAGCAACTAGAACCCTTGATATCGGCGGCAGGCTCACGTGGTCGGCAGCAACTTGGATCGCAGTTGACGTCGTGTTGGTCTCTACCGTCAGCAGAACAGGCTTTAGCAGCGTCAACGGGTGTGCCCCGAGGTCGATGACGGCGCCACTCTAGCAGAGAAAGTCTATTGCGAGGATAACGTCCCTCGCATTGCCTTTCCGAACGACGAACGTCACAGGGAACGTCTCACCGTGGATCTCGACGCGTGCTGTGCAACTCCCAGAATGGTGTAATGAGGTGTCCTACGGGGGTTCGTATTTGAGGTGCATTTCACGGAGTCGTAATTTTCGGAGGTGGCAAGAGAACGTCCCACTCAAGACTGAGAATCTGCTCCCGCGTTCACGAGTGCCGATGCGTCGTGGCCGTCGATAGCAACGGCTAGGTTGTTGGGCATCTTTGCAGGGGCGTCGTTGATTTGCGTGGCGTCGAGAGAGTGGAGCGCTTTGGCGCTCTCTGAGGTTCTTTTTCTTCGGTCGTCTTCGTCAAGCGTTTCCGCACTTGGTTTTCCCGACGAGAAAGGGGAGACAGGCTATCTCGACCGGAGCGGCGGGAGGGCGAGAGCACACGTCAAGGCGAAGGCAAACGGGAACCTTGGGGTGGAGTCGGCACCAGGGACAAGGGTCGTCGGAGGTACTCGTTTTTGTACCTTGGTCGCTCCGCAAGGCGAGGTCGCGGGTCGCTCTGGCGCTAAACCTCGCAGGCCCACTTGGGGGTACGGGCACCTCCGGTAGACGTGACCGGCCTCGCCGCAGTGATAACACAGCGGTTGTCAATAAGCGTGCGCCACACATCCGTCTTACTAGGCGCCAGTTGTTCAGTGCTGAAGAGCTAATGCTGCCCTTTCTAACGTCGGAAAGACTGCGGCTCTGGAAGGTCACGTCGAGGTGCCGTCGAATACTGCCGAGCTGCTGGCGCCGGTCTCCGAGCTACCGCGGCCTAGGTCTGAGGGGGCTCCCCGGGGGCTGCTACGCTCGCAGGAGCCTCAGGTTAAAAGGCCCACTAAACTTCCTCGTGGACAACTTCGGCTATCGACAGCCAAGCAGGCTGGTGGGCAGCAAACAGCATCGTTTTCATTTCCGCCCGGACGATGTCCCGGATGATCTCGCGGATGTCCGGTTTGTTGCAGCTGGACCACGAAAGGGCAGCGATGCCGGGCGGTTTTTGGTAGTGTGTGGCTCGTGCTTGAAGGGCACGTTTGATGTTGTGGCCTCAGTGATGAAACCAATGACGGTGGTAAGCGGGCTCCGCCCAAGGCCTCCAAAGATGTTTTCTTCCCGCCCCGCATCAGGACCCGCAGATATTCCTCTTCAGAAAGGTTTTGGTCGGCGCGGATCATCAGGCGGCGAACGTTTTTGATGAAACTTCTGACGCTCTCGTTCAGCCTTTGCGTTTCTTGCAGAAGTTCTTTGGCCCGCTCTCGTCGCTGCTGGTAGGCAGAGGTACGCGAATTTCGGCCTGGAATTCTTTCCACGAGGAAATTGAAGTTTCGTGGTTTTCATACCACGTGCGGTATGAAAACGTGTGCCTTCTAAAGCGTGCGCATTCCAAAGCGAAGTAAACGTTTCGTAGGCCTCGCTCAGCTTGCATCCCTTGAACCTGGCGGCGCGGCTCGTACTGACTTAACCAGTTGTCCACATCTTCGTAAAAGTGGCCATTGAAAGTCGCCGGCGTCCGTGGCGGGGACTGCACGAAGGGTTAATGTTGAGCTAGTTGGTACATAAAGCAAAAGTAAACGGTCAGCTAGAACGATGTAACAAAACTTTAGGGTGATTTACTGACATTGCTTTGCTGTGAATCTTAGAGTCAAAGTGATAAAGAAGTGTAAAGTCTCAGTTGATAGTCAGTGGTGTGTATGTCTTTGTTTCTCCTTCTCTGCGTTTTGTCCCATCGTTCTAGCTGAGTGTTTATTTTTAAACGATGGAAGTCGGTGGTGCTTCGTCATGTTGCGACGTTGTGCTCATCGTGACTGTAGTCCTCGTCGGCTGCGACGGTAGAGGGACGATTTCCGGAGGCAGGCCCTGAGTACGGCAGCTGGTCCGGGCATCAGGCTTGTCAACGAGAATAAGATTTCCGTGACTTGAGAAAGACCGAGCACGAGAGATCTTTTGAGGGTACATTTCATTGGCATGAAACATTGTACGCAGCATCTCCATCAAAATATCACAAATGACAAATGATGAAGTGGCGTATAACTGAAGAAACTAAACGTTTAATCGGGCGAACTTGTGTCCAAAACATATAGGAGAATGGTGGCGTCGCAGGCGTCAATGTTGGCGAAACAGCAGAATCAGGCGTTGGGGCAAAAATCCCAAGCAGCACACAGTTGGCCAAGCATTGCCCGATGGCTGGCAATGGTCCTTTGGCCAGTGGCCAGACATTAGCCAGAGATTGACCGATGACTGGCCTTTCTCTGCCCATTGGCCAATAGCCACTGGCAATCAGTTATCAGCCAAGCATTGGCCAATGAAAGTGCCACTCTTTGGCCACTGACCACAAGACCATTCCCAGCCATTTTCCATTGCTTGGCCAAAATCTGTGCTGCTTGGGGCTGTGCTCGACACGCAGAGACCCTTATGTGGACACGTTGGCTTCTGGAACAATCGACATAGGGTGTTCGGCGACTAGAACATCCGGACATCGAACAAGCAGCAGAGTTCTAGAATTTGCCAAAACATTAAATGTACAGAAAATATAAAAGACGCGGAACTCCCAAGAATTGAACAAAGGGCCTCCGCACGAAAGTCAAGCGCGGTAACCACTCGGCCACACACACGCTCGCTCACCCACAGGCGTGGTAATGTCAAGGGAAAGAATACGACGCAGGTTATCCAGTCGCAGACCCCGGCTGCTTTTGCCGTCATCTACCAGCCCGTCCCACCAAGCACGGCCTCTCCGTTCGAACGTTAAACTCTACGAAGACGTCAGAGATTGAATCGACCACTACGAACGCCTCGCCCCGCCACAATGCCTGGACTGGCGAGCATCGCCTGCAAAACGTGTATTTCGTGCTGGAGGGTACTGCTAGGTATTGGTACGGAAATCACGAGTCTTCATTTTACATCTTGGGGCGTTTTCAAGATAAGGCTGAAGGCGACACTTGTCAATAAACACCGTTGAGAGAGAGCCAAAGACCTACTTCGAAACAGAACACAAGTCCCCAACGAGAGCGTCACCGGCTTCGTGAAGGGCGCTCTGCACCTGAGCGCCCGCGCCGACGCTCAGGCTACAGAGGAGAAGAAGGTTAGTGTCCTCATACGGGGCGTGAGAGACAACATCTTTGGTTGCTTTGCCCGTAGCCCTCAGACAACAGTCAAGCTTTTCGTCATCGAGGCGACGAACATCGAGCGTGCCCTGCAAGCCCGACCCAGACACTACCATCGACCACCCGGCCTCACAGCCCTCGAGCCGTCTAGCTGTGACCTGGGCTACAGTATCTCAGATATTCGCGAGGTCATTCGCGACGTCGTCCGGGAAGAGCTCAGAAAGCTGATGCCTGCTGCTAACCAGCGGGCTTCGCTTTCAAAAACCAAAGTTGTACGTGAAAAAGTTCAGCGGGAAATTCAACCGGAGGATTGTGCCCGCGTAGCAGCACCCGAGGTGCCCACCCTGACCTATGCTGCAGTTACCCCGAGAATGGTGCCAGCTGCCTGGCAGTATTGTACTCCACCCCGACGTGAATCAGAGCCGCAGACTTTGTGACGTCAGGGAAGGGCAGCACCAGCTCGTCCGCACTGACCAAACCGATACCTAGAAAGACAGATGTGTGGCGCACGGCCGATCGACGACCGCTTTGTAATCACTGAGGCGGTTCTGACCACGTGTACCGGAGGTGCCTGTAACGAGAAGTGAGCCTGCGAGGGTTTTCGCCGAGTGACCCGCTACCCCGCCTTCGGGAGCGACCTAGGGACATCGACGAGCGCCTCCGACAACCCCTGTTTCCGGTGCCGATTCCACCCCGACGTTCCCGTTCGCCTTCACCTCGACGCGCTCTCTCGCCCTGCCTCTGCCCTCGCCGGGACAGTCTGTCCTCCCCATCTCGTCAGGAAAACTAAGTGTGGTAACGCGTGGAGGTGGCGGTGCCGAAGACGACTGAAGAAAAGAGCCTGCAAGAAAGCCGGAGTGCTACCACAATCTCGGCGCCACGCATCGCAACGAAGCCCCTGGAACAATGCCCGACAACCTAAACGTTGTCATCGGCACAGACGACGCATCGGCACTCGTGGACAGCGGAGCAGACTACTCAGTCTTGAGTTGGAGGTTCTGCCGCCGCCTTCGAAAAGTCGCAACGCCGTGGATTGGGCCCAAAAAAAACAACGCCGGAGGACACCTCATTACACATCTGCGGAGATGCACTGTTCGTGCAGAGATCTGCAGTAAGACGCACCCTGTAAAGTTCGTCGTTGTGCAAGACTGTGCGAGGGACGTTATCCTCGGAATGGACTTTCTCTACAAGTATGGCACCGTCATCGACCTCGGGGCAAACCAGTTGACGCTGCAAAAGCCTATTCTGTTGCCGGTGGACACCAAAACAACGTCATCCATGATTTGAGTTATCAGCTACGATGTGAACCTGCCGCCGCGGTCGGGTGTTTTTGTAGCCGTCATAACCGACCCAGCCATGCACAGAAAATCTCTTCTGAAGGTAGCGTCCAAGTGCTCCTGGAAAAAAAAACAGCATCGCACAAGGCCAGTTTTTTAAGAAGGACGTACGAGTCTTATTGGGACAAACGTTTCAGAAGAGCTGCAGCACCTAACAAAGTGGTACCTCCATGTGCCATGTCGAGCGAGCTTCAAGCGACAGCCGTGGTCACCGCAATCTCTGAGAAAACCTCTTCGGCACAGCACGAAATCATGTCGCCGCCACAGCTTGACATCAACCCCGATCTCCCAGCTTCAATGCGCCGGAAACTGGTTGATCCTCTCGCTAAATACAGTGATTTTTTTGTCGCGTCGTCAAAAGTTTGCCAAACACCAGTGCCCAAACATCGCATCGTTAACAACGACGACGCACTCTTTGCCCACCAGTCGTCGTACCGATTCTCTTTAAAGGAATGAAAGGTGATGCGAGATCCAGTCCAAGAAATGCTCGATGATGACTTCATTCAACCGCCAAAGAATCCGTTGGCGTTCCCAGTCGTCCTTGTAAGAAATAGGACGGAACCCTGAGGTTCTGCATGGACTATCGTCGACTGAAGGCAGGGACAAAGAAGGAGCGCTTATCCGCTCCCCGGCATCCACAATGCGTTAGCCCGACCGCTCCCCTCCCGATATTTTTCGTGATACTGGCAAAATGAAGTCGACAAACGTGACCACGAGAAAACTTCCTTCATCACTGCCGACGGACTGTACGACTTCAAAGTGATGCAGTTTTGACTTTGTACAGCATCAGCTACCTTCCAGCGTGTCATGGACACCCGGCTTGTAGGTCTGAAATGGCAGAGCTGCCTTGTATACCTGGACGATGTCGCGGTGTATTCATGGAAATTCAACGAACACTTGGGACGACTTGGAGCCGTGCTTCAAAGCCATTAAGACCATCCGCCTGTCACTCAAGCCAAAAGTGTCGGTTCGCCTATGGTGAACTAAAGTTCCTTGGCCATGTAATGAACAACCGAGGTGTTCTCTCTGACCCCAAAAAGACCAACACCGTAGCTGCCTTTACGCCGCCGTATGCCACGAAGGCCATGAGAAGATTCCTCGGATTTCGTTCCTTCTACAGACGGTTTGTTCGGGATATCTCCAAGCTGTCTGCACCCCTGACGCACCTCAGGAAGGACGCCGTAAAGTTTGAGTAGACAGAAGAAATCCAGCGGTCATTCGATGAGCTGAAATGAAGACTCCACACGCCCTGATTCTTGGCCATTTCCACCAGTTCGCCAACACAGAGATCCAAACAGACGCCAGTAACACCGTACTTGGCGCGGAACTGGTCGAAAGGCAGGACGGTGCAGAGCAAGTAGTCGCAAACACTAGCCGTACGCCGTCTTAGGTGAAGAGGAACTATTAAAATACTGAAAAGGAGTACCTTGGTGTCGTGTGGGCAGTAACAAAGTTCCGTCCCTGTTTGTATGGAAGCCCTTTTCGAGTGGCCACAGACAACCACTCTCTCTGCTGGCTCGCAAATCTTAAGGACCCCTGTGGACGCCTCGCCCGATGGAGCCTACGACTGCAGGAGTTCGACATGATCGTGGTGTACAAGTCCGGCCGGAGGCACACTGACGCCAAAGTCTGTCAAGGGCTCCCGTCAAGGCCGTTCTGACTGCACCAAAAACGCTGAAGTTGATTGTTTCCTCGGCACTCTGGTTGTCAGCGATGTGACAGTACTCCAACCAGACGATTCTTCACTTCGAGCACTCATTGATCACCTAGAGGGACAAGCTGGTACGATACCCAGTGCTTTCGCACGAATCCTGCCTACCTTTTCCATACGACAAGGGGTGCTGTACGAGCAGAACTTCGTCAACAACAACACAGAGGAGTTGTTGGCTATTCCTTCCAGCATTAGAGAAGAAATCTTCCAGCATTTCATGACGACCGAACGGCTTGTCACTTTGGCTACAGCAGGACGCTCGCCATGATTCGGGAAAAGTAGTTCTGTCCGAGGCTACCGAAGACCGTTCACCTCTACACTCGACTGTGTCCACGAATTTCTGCGAGGCAAAGAACCACCGACGAAGACGTCAGGATTTCTATATCCAATTGCACCCCGTCCACGCCGTTCTAGCAGATCGAAATGGATCTACTAGGCCATTTTCTGCCATCAACGTCGGGAAAACGGTGGATAATATTCGCCACAAAATATCTCACGCGATACGCCGAAACCAAAGCCCTTCCTTCAGGGACTGCAGAGGAAGTCGCCAAGTTTTTTATCGAGTCCATTATGCTCCGGCACGGCTGCTCCCGATGTTCTGATTACAAATCGCGGGTCACCGTTCATGGCATAGCTGATGCAAGATATCCTCCGCCTCCGCCTCAGACACACCAACCACCGGTAAACCACAGCGTACCATAGTCAGACAAATGAGTTACTGGAACGCCTAAACAAGACCATAGCCGACATGGTGTCGATGTATGGCGACGTACAGCACCAGACGTGGGACGAGGTGTTACCCTACGTGACGTTTGGTTACAACATGGCGATAGAAAATACCACAGGAGTAACACTGTTTGAGCAGGTGCATGTCCAAAAGCAACGGCCATGCTCGAGGCGATGCTGCCCTCATAACCAGCTGACGATGGGAGCGATGACGCCCAGGTTGTTGCTCAACAAGCTGAAGTAGTTCGCCACCTCGCTTTACTCCGAATTCAAGATTAACAACGTGCCGACTTCACCCGATACAACCTTCGGAGGATCGGCGCTCGCTTCAAGCCCGGAGACCATGTTTGGGTCTAACACACTATACGACTACGCGGTCTTAGCGTAAAACTCCTGAAGCACTACTTCAGACCCTAGAAAGTGCTTCGTCGACTCGGCGACCTGAACTACGTGGTGATGCCCGACGGAACACGGACTTCAATGCGCCGCCCGCCACGACCGGAAGTTGTCCGTGTCATGCGCCTCAAGCCGTACTACGATTGATAGAACTGTTACCTTCGTTTTGGTACTAAGCTGGATAGGATTGCGTTTTACAAGCCTCCGTAGTTTTCCAATATTTTGGCTTGTTTTCCTCATTTATTTACCGGCAAGTTGCATCGAGACGATGCTGTTTTTAAAAAGGGTCAGTTCTAGGTTCATTTCCAGGCAACGGAATATCCTTTTATTTTTTCCTTCAACTTGGCATTCTCGTAAGTTCGAGAACATTCTCGTCTGATTGAGTTCCGAATGCTGTATGCGCCGAACGTTCCGCGCTTAATGTTTCAGAAACCCACGAAGGTACCCAACGGTCGAATAGCGAGAGTGGTCAGTCTTGCGCCTGCGCTCGATCTTGTGGTTTCGCCCACATCGACGCCTGCGACGCTAGCCTTCTTACGTTCTGTTTTGGACATAAGTTTGCCCCATTAAACGTTAAGTTTCTTCAGTTATTCGTCGCCTTGTCATTTTCATTCGTGACAATATTTCAAGGAAGAAATTTCTTGCTGATGATTGATGCATACGAAAATGGTACTCGACGTCTTCGGCAGCCACAATAAGAGTGTGCCTTACTCTCTTTTCAAGATACGGACTGCCAGAAACGGTTGTCCCAAACATTAGCCCGTAGTTCCGACCAAACGAATTCCTGGATTTTCTATCCAAAAACGGAATACAGCAGTTATTCTCACCTCTGAAAAAAGCAACGAACGGAGTGGCAAAAAACTTCATGGAACATTCGACAAGTCTGTCAATGCAAGCCTGAGGTCGAGGATGACCATAGAAAAGGCATGTCATAACTTCATGGTGGCATACCGGACGTCCCGTACATAATAGCTGGCCCGACATCTGCCAAAATATTAACGGGAGAATACTTTTCCTCAAGGTTTGACTCTCCTTAGACCATCAATAACCGATGTGCAATTAAAAGAGGCGAAGCAATACACGTCGAGCAGCTATAAAGAAAGACACGTATGCGTATCAAAATCGTTGGCAATCCAGTTCATCAAACGACGATTTAACGACGAGACGTCTTATATCGACAAAAGGTTTTAAACACAGTTCAGATTACCTTTTTTTATTAATAAGCTGCATAAGACTCTCACCGCAAGGGACGTGTACGGACGGGCCAGGTTGGTTAATGTGTGTCTATTGAGCCACCGGAGCCTGTCGCCGCAAGGCGGCATAAACAGGCCGGCCAGATGGGTCAACTCGCCCCCTAGTAATACACGCGCGACGAAATGTCCCTACAGCGGGCCATTGGCGTAACGAGTGTCGATGAAACGTTTGTCTTTAAAACCTGTGGCCATAAAAAGTTGACCACGAAACGTAATTTTATGAAACGAGTTTCGACGAGACGATGGGGACGACAGGGCGACCAGGTCTTGGCAAGAGACTACAGGAACATCATAAAATGGTCGAAAGGCGTCGTCGTCCGAGTTCTAGAAAACCAAACAAGCGAAATTCGCATGAACACGGGAATATCTGGAAATGGCACAATAAACAGCTAGGAAATTCACCCAAGGAAGAAAAGGGTATATCTACGAACCGAGAGGATAGCCGCATGCAGACAAATACATCAGCGAAACTTCGCTCCTATTCGCAGCATAGTCAGAGAAACGGTTCACCGTTCCTGATTTTGATTGACGACTTTCCAACCACAAATGAAGAGAGTCAAACGATGCTGCAACACCGGAGGCAGGCAGTCCAAACTCGACACCCACTCCGCTTAATGGCATACGTGGAAAAGGCGCAGGGACAGACCTTTTCTTGTCAAGATATCAACACAAACCCGCCAGCGACCTTTGCGGCTCTGCCTGTGAAGACGTTAAGTTTTTTGTTTTTGTTTTTTGTGAGGGATATTGTTGTGCAGTACGAGCGTGTTCGCCGTGTATAGCGAACATGACCTATTGAGCGAAAACCACGGCGCATGCTAACCGAGACACTGGAAAGGGACAGCCGCGAGGAGTCTAATAAGACTCCCAGGATGCTGAAAGCCACAGGCTGGGCGGGTCGCACAAGCATACAAGAGGCTTTTCGTAACACCAAACGATCATAACCTAAGCTGTGAAAGAATATATATTCTTTCATTATTCGTCTTTAAATGGTACACATCAACCACCCCAGTCGCAAACTAACTCAAACTATATGTGGACGGCCTACGTGCCCTCCATCAGTATCTCACCATTCTCGCTGGTCACACGGGCATTCCGAAACGCCCATTAACAAATAAGCTGATGACCTAGCACGCTCGCTTTGACTATCCTTTTAGTGCCAGAGCTAGCCTCGAAGTTCAAGGTGGTTTATTGTCCTAAGAAGCAAAGACCAGCTCACTGAAAAAGAAACCAGCGGACAAGATCGCAAAGGCACGGCTATATTTAAGGCCCTACCCCTCTGCCACAGCCAATTTATGTCTTAAACCCTGTCCTATCCCTCTCACCGGTTTTCTCGCCTGCAGCTTGTCCCTCTCTGACAAATACAGTGCAGACCCATTTTCACGCTGTAGGTGGTTCACCGCTTCCGTCAGTACAAGTGACACGTCAGCTAAAGGACAAGGGACATACCGACTGCCGCCTCCAGTACGAGCCAATGGTACCAGACTAAGGCAGGCATGTGGTACCTGCTTTGGGTCTGCCCGCTGTACTCAATGCCCCGTTCTCGCGCCTTAGACAACGTCCAACAGAGTTCATGGCCTACCTCGCTAAGTGCCTCGGTTAGCCCGTGCCCTTCCACTCTTAAGGCAACCACCACGAAACTCTGGCGATCGCTGCTTGGGTACTTCCAAGATCCTGCAGCTCAACATGTTGGCACAAGGATTAAACCTTTCACCACAACATTTTAGCGCAATCAATGCGAAATAAACGTTTCACTATCACCACCACCCGTTCGCTAAGGACTCAGAGAAGTACAAATCAGGCATGGAATCAGGATTTAGAGTGTATACGAAAATGATGAGAAAACACGCAGACACGTGCTGCAGAAGCGGCGCATCAACCACAGTGGCACCATGATGATAGCTTATCACACTAGCGCCGGTCTTGCTGTAACACACGTTACTCAATGGCGTAAATGAACTGACACTTTATTTTCGAGGACACGCTGTACATATTCAATGCCGTCTAGAATAAAAAGGCCTGCGCCTTTGCCTCTAAACTTCATCACTAGTGGATCCCCGCAGCGCCGTCTACCTTGGGTCAGCCAAACCACCAGCGCGTCTTGCAGAGTTTCAGCAAGCGCGGCACCAGGACGCGGTGAATCTAAAACTCAGCCGCCTGCGGGGTCTTGGCGTGCTTCAAAGTGTTTACCGCGTGGGGCGGGTCAAGATCCACTAGCGATGACGTAATCCTGAAGCCCTGTCAGGTTGATGTATTGACATAACGGGTGACATGTCGAGGTCGTTGGTGCATCTAACCCCTTCTTTTTCTTATCCAGTAGTTGTTTAGCTTTTTCAGGAGTGCGTTCATTCAAGAAAACCTAGGGGCAAGTGATGTAACTTCTAGTACTGATTGTTTTTCGCAGGCTTGCTTCAAGAAGAAGTTTGCAATTGCTACCGCAAGCCCATAATTGCTGCGTCTGAAAATCAAATACTCGCCTCACTTGAGCGAGCAACTTGAAGATTGTATCCGAGTACAATAAAGTGCCGAGAAAGAAAACGCTCGACAAATAATGTGCTCATTGCCAATTTTTTTTTATGTGGGTGGTTTAAATTTGGGATTATATTGTCATTATACTTTCCAAGATAGATGAGTCATCTTTTTTATTCCAGCGGGTTGCTGGCAGTGTCGCAGTTTGATTTTTATTTAAAAAATGCGTCTATTCAATGATATCCTAAGAAACACCGGTCGTGTAGGCATCTCATTATCGCTTTGAAGTCAATGAGATGGCGAGCTTGACAAAGGTAAGGCCGAAGAACATAACCTGAAGCCTGAAACGTGACCATCATAAATCACGCCCTACTTTTCTGATGTTGTCGGGAATTGTAGCAAGAAGAAAATAAACTTGTGCAGGATATCACCACCGTCAACACCATCATCATTGTGTATTTTTCTTTGAAGACCTAGGGACATTATTCAAGGGCGTAACACTTTGAAGAACGAACAAACAACGCAAATATTCAACCACAAAAACACGCTGCAATCTAGTTATAGGTAAGACAAATAAAAATGATGGCTGCAGCAAATTTTGTAGTGTTAGATATGGAGACATTCACGTCAGGCTGTGCGTTCCAGTGCAATGGCCAATGGTAAAGTAGACATTTGGTGAGTGACGGTTGACGATGAAATCGGACGGAGTTTACAAGAATGGGCGAGACGAGGGAAACTGCCGAAGCGATAACAAACTTTGTCTGAGATAATGATCATAAAAATAATAACCTATAATTGAACTACATGAGTTATGGGTGAGTGGGCGAAAGGTAAACAGACTTCACCTGACAAGCCCCCCCCCTTCCTTATAGATCGCACAGCTGAAAAAAAGGAAATAGTAATAATAAACGCAAAGAGACAAACCGGTTGCAAGCATAGAATCATGTGACTGACATATGCACATTAAACAGGGAAACATGTTTTATGATCAAGTTTCAACTTGCATACACAAAACGATAACGGGTGGCGTCTGACTAGAAGCTCACAAAACTACAAATACAAATACAAAATACAAAATAATACCATTCATACATGCATGCATTCATACACATATACAGAACTACAGATGTACAGATGATTGTTGTAATAAAACATCCGATGAAGAAGAAAAAGACGAGACAACCTGCGGCGGTGAGAATGTGACTCAAGGTTCACTGATTGGCGAAATCCTGATATACTTGCATAAGGGCAATTGTCGGAGTAAATAAAACCGAAGGCTTTGCTTTGAACGGATTCCAGGTTGTTAGTTAGGTATACCTGCCATTGCTACCACATGGAAGAATCAAATTCTAGTTTATTTCTAACAAAGGAACCATAAGCTAGTTCTTTTACTGGGGATGTAGCTTGTCTGAGGTTACGGTGAAGAAATCCGAGAGTGCGATTAGCAACGGCGATAACATATAATATGTGAGTGGTTCATGACAGGTCAAATATCAGATGAAGTTCTAGGTATTTATACAATAAACAAGCAATTACTGAGATGCTAGAAAAGTGAAAAGAGGAGGATAGAACATGTGAACTGCGGGAAAACGATAGCGATATATATTTTTATAGTATAAAGCTATTTGCCATTTTTAACACCAATGAATTATGGGTTGGAGATCGTTCTGCAAAATTAGTTGATCGTGGCATGAATGAATCTGTCTATAGATTACACAGTCATCGGCAAATAAACGTACTGCAGACGATATGCCATGGTGGAGTTCATTAATGTAGATTAAAAAGGGTGCCACAAACGGTTCCCTGGAGGACGCCAGGCGTTACTGTACTTGTGTTAGATTTTACACTGTTAATAGAAGTGTACAGAGTGCGATTAGTGAGGAATCCAAAATTCATTTGGCTACAGAAGGGTGAACATTAATATATCTTAATTTCATTAAAAGACGTTGATGAGGGACCTTGTCGAATCCTTTGGAGAAGTCAATGAAGATGGTGTCAGTTTGAACATTGTAATCAAACTTTTAGTAAACGTCCGTTAGGAATGCTGTTAGCTAAGTTTCGCATGAGCATGACTTGCGAAATTTGTGCTGGTGTGTGAAAAGCAGGCTCTGAAAGTCTAGAAAATTTATTATGCTTGAATAGAAAATATGCTACAAGAGTTTTTATTTAAAGGAGACATGCAAAAAAAACATGTTTTTTAAATAGCCCAGATGGAAAAAAGTATGTTAAAATACGAGTTTACAAAGAAGAAAGAAAACTTTTAGAGTCATATTTATGGCGCTAAACGAAGTTGTAGTTGGCGCCCGCGGGAGCCGCCGCTGGTCACGTGGTAGACCTGTGCGTCGCCGTCGCCCACGCTGAGCGTTTTGCGCCGCCGCTTCAACGCGTTTCTCCACGCCGCCGTCGCCGCCGCCGCACAAGTTCGTCTGCTTCGGGGGGGGGGGGCCGCCGCCGTCATCTGACCGGCGTACAGGTCTGTCACGTCTGCTTGCGCTTTTTCAAAAGCTTCATTTGGGCTCTGAAAGTTACTTATTAATCCTTGTTTTTGTTGCACTTCAAATGAAGATGAATAAGTAAGTTTTCGAGACCATAGGAAGCTTCCGAAAGAGCGCAAGTACCAAGTCACAAATAGGGACAGTCACGTGATAAATATGGGCCACTTTTCTGCGGCGCTCGTGGCCGCCAACTACAAATTCGTATAGCGCCGTAAATATAGCTCTAACAAATTTATTTTTCGTTGTAAATTCGTTTTATGACTTCCTTTTCTTAACCCACCCGTTTAAAAAAAAAGATTTTCTTTCTTTGCATGTGTCCTTTAACGCAGGTGAGTGAGTTGGGACGATAGTTGCAGCTTTGTTTGCGATCGCTTTTTTTATGAACGGGTATGACGTATGACGTCAGCAATTTTTCAACTGGATGAAACATCTGAGAGTGTAGGAGATATAAAGCAAACGTTGCAGAGGAAAGTGGAATAAATGTGTTTACTGTTTATTAATACCCTAGAGTTAGTTTGGTCATCTCTGCAGCTGGAGGACACCTTCAGTTGATCAATCGCCTTAAGTACTCCAGTGCAGTCAATTAAGGTAGGGTTCACAAGAGGTGTGAATGAATTGGCACGAGTTTGGAATATTTAGCAAGACTCGTTAGCAAAGATGGAAGAAAAGGAATTGTGAGTAGCAAAAGCGTCGTGTTTATCTGAAACCGGAAGTTCGTCGTCATCTAGAAAGTGCGCTGGCTGTGAAAGTTCCAGATTGATTATTTTCCAAAACATTCTTGTTATGGTAGTTAGCATGGTGCAGTGTCGTGAATATAAAATTTGGTTTTGACGTGATTAATGACGGATTTATTAGCTCTAGCGCATTCGTAGTAGGCGTTCCAAGAAGCCGTAGAGTTGACAGCCTAGGCCCGCTTATAGGGTTTTTTTTGCTGTTGTATTGACTATGAATTATTTTATGATACCAGGGGTTAGTGTTATCAGATATAATGTGAGTAAGTAGAATGCAACGTTCGTTTAGGTCAATCAGTTTATCTTTGAAGAGAGTCCATTTTTATTAAGCGCTCTTTCCTGAAGTTAACTGAGAAAGTATGATAAAATCTTTGAGGTTCGTGTTGATAGATGCGTAGTCAGCTCTCGCGTAATTACGAATGAAATTGTAGTAATGTGGTCTACGAGGAGCAGAGAAGGTGACAGTTAAATCGATGACGAGATGGTCACTAATTGCCGGTAACTACGTGATGTTACTGAAGAGTGAGCTGTTTTGGCTCGAGCATATGTCGAGTATATTGATGCAGTGATTAGTAATCCTAGTAGGCTGAGAGATAACATTTGAAAAGTTGAAATGTAATCAAAATGTTCATATTTAAAAAAAATGCGCAACTAGAAGAGAGTGCAGGCCAGACAATGTTCGGATAATTGAAATCACCAAGAGAGCGACAACAATGCGTTAGGACATTTAGATGTGATTTCAGAAAGACACTTCTATAACTTGGTGACATATTTTTTATCGCTATTTGGTGGCCTGTAGAAAACGCACATATAATTATGGGGACGTCCTAGCAACGTACACCCAAATAACGTTCCAAGTCGGTAAGGATCGGTGTAACCCGTGAGGGAATTTGATTTTTTATAGCTAGAAGCACCCTCACCTCCCCCCCTACCCCCAATCATAGCAGATCTATCACACCTATACACATGACAGTTTGACTACAAAAAAAATTTCAGTATCATATATATCAGGGCTTAGGCACGTCTCGGTAAGGACAAGTAAATCTGCGTTGCATGCTTCAATCAAAGAAAACAAATCGTCTCTTTCTTGTATGAAGCTTCTAATGGTAGTAAATAAAATAGAATGATAAGAAGGTTTCTTATTGATATGGCGTTTGGCAGGTTGATTGCGTGACGAAAAACGAAATGAACGCTGGCCTTGTTATGCACTTTTTTTCTTTTACGGCACCGAGAGCGGCGTCGGATACCTAGCACTTATTGTCTGTAAACAACTTATCGTGACGCAGCTTGTAAGTCGTGGCTTTAGGCTTGGCAAAATCAAGAAGATGACAGCGTGCAAGTCGGACAGAAATTGAGAAATCTTCACTGAAAGCCTCACGTGTCGCGCTGTGCTTAAATGCCGAAGAAATAATGCCCTCTTTTTCTTAAATGAAGAAAATTCACAAATCATAGGGCGATATTTCTACTGATTCAACAGCTCGTAAGCGGTGCGCTCTTTCAATTTTACTTAAGACGAGGTTCACGCACTAGGTTTCTGGAACACAGGCCAGTTACCAAGCCCTCCGACTGAGCCAACGTTTTTCTATCGGTGTCAGTGGCGCCACAAAACAGAATATATGTTGCGACGCGAAATCTGCCTTCCGGGTCGCGACAATGAGTTTGCGGCTGCATAAGTTCGTTTAGAGCTGTAGTAAGCTGGGGTTCGGTAGGCGCGATGCTACCGATAGCCTTCTGCTTAAGTGACTCGAGTTTTGTTGTGAGGTTCCTAACGCGTTCTTCTAGTGCGAGAGCAGATTTGTCTGCGTTCTATTTTTTCCTTTTTTATTAGGTGTGCCTCTTGTTGCAGCAGAGCAAGGCTGCTCTGAAGCTTCGCGACTGTCTCCACAAGCACAAGGAATTCATCCCTTGTTGCGTGCTCATAGGCCCTGGGCTCTTCTCTACATCTTCAGACGTCAAAAGAAACAAAGGTCTAAAATATTCAATACAAGCTCCGGGGCATGGAAGCACAACTATGCAAATATAATTCGACCCAAAACAGTCGTAAGGCTTACGCCTACGAACCTGTGGTAAGACGAAAAGAATGAGCTACCTCATCGCTGCAAATCTTCCATACCCACTGGTGTGCTGTAACCGTGAGGGGGGAAGTTCCTTTGTACAGAGCAATATATGTTCAAGAGTTCGGCGATTCATTGGGAAGTTTAGCAGACAAATGAGGAGTTGCCATTAAACGAAAGCTGGCTGGGTGCGTTCTAGGGCGTCTTCATAAATTCGAATGGGGCCAGCCAGAAGCCGGAAATAATACCGTGGTGGCGGTCGCGAGAAACAAAATTAATGAGTGCGTCGGAGTAGCTCTTGGTGACTGAAAATATGGTGCACATGATGTTTGAATCGCGGTGTTCCACATTAATGCTGGAAGAGTGCGACTAGCGGAACTATATACATAATCCGTACGCCAAGCACCGAGGGCCGGGAATCTGCCGTCCGAGCGGTCACACTCTGTCCGAGCAAAAGAGAGTTGAGCGGCGACATTCGTTTCTAACATCTTTCTGCATGATCATAGACCGAAACATCACGTGCACCCTATTTTCAAGCCATGAAGGGTTACTACATTTAACTCTTACGACGCTTATTAAAACCACATACCACCATATACCTATGATTCAAACAGCTTCTCGCTACCACCGCTAGGGGATTATTTTAGGCTTCTGGTGTGCCAAGAGAACATGTCAAGCCCACGTTCTGCGTGTGGTGCACGCCCTGGCTCTGCCCGCGCCTTTCATTGACCAAACTCTCTCTATACACGGCTCTGCCTTTGTAGGCGCTGCCGTTGATGTCACTGAGGATGGCATAGCACGAGTGAGGTCCTCCGTTACCTTGATCCCAGCAAGAAACACTGTAGTCGACGAGCGCGTGGTGGATGGCAGCTCGCGCCCGTAAACAGGAGCAAAGCCGCACCGTCATCGTGCCACCAGCTGGATGGGGACCGTCGCGCTAACACGATTAGGAGCTGCGGTGAGACGAAAAAGATGAACCACCTCATCGCTGCAATCTGCGATGCCCAATTGCATACACACGAATTGCAGGAAACGAGGTGGCAAAATTAACCAAAAAAAGGCGACAATAAAAAAAATTTTAAACCAAACTGCTAGTCAAGTGTGGTTCATAGTCAAGATGTTCTTTAATCATGCAAGTTTAGCGATACTTTCTTTCAAATCGCTCTTTCTTCATATAGTTTGACGGGTACTGTGTGTATACTTGGTAGTTGTTAATTGAGTTTAACGTATGAGTGACAGAATTCGCTATCCGGACTTGGCTACTGGGAGCAGCTGGACGTCATGGCTTCATCGATGTGCAATCGATGTCACGCGTTGTAAATTTCGCACTATGTTTCGCGCTGAAGCTGAACTGTTGTAGAGGGTATGTGGCATCGGGTCAATTGACGTAGATTTCCACTTTAAATTTATTGGGGAAGCAGAAATTTTGAATAGGTCACGTAACATGAAGTCGCGTGACGCCATTTTTCGCCTAAATTTAGCGACGGAACTGAATTGGCGGTAAAGTCACACGACGTTACTCTTTCTCGCTAGATCTGGTGGGGACACTGAATTTGTGTATAGGTCACGCTCAACCAAGTAAAGTTACGTAATTGTTTTATGTAAACTTAGCGTGGAAACCAAATTACAGTTGAGCTTGCATAAACTTCCTCCAACATGCTCTGATAATAGAAGTGATCTAATATAAACAGCTGAAGAGGGCGGTTTCATGATTAGTATAGAAAAAGATGTGCTGCGTGCTTGGTCCTTGGATTGCTTGAGATCCTCCTTTTCGTCGCCGGTCCTCTTTTCCAGTCGCGAGATGCTGTTAAGGCTGAACCGCACTTAGACTGATTCAAGCGCGAAACACAGGTACGACGAAACCGTCCGATCCGACGTCCGACCAGGCAATACGACGGTCGGACGCGGCTTGTTTGGTCGTGTCGCAACGTTGGAACGGCGTTGCGGTATGCGACTGACTCTCCAGAGGTGGTTGCGGTGGTCGGACGGCCGCAGCCAATGACGACGCAGATAGCGGGAACGTCAGTGAGGACGTCACGGTTTGGGAGCGGGCTATTCAGGAGCAGGGATGCGGTTGCGAGGCCTCTTCCTTTTCTTGGCATTTCCGGAGGAGAGAAGAGCCCGCGCGCTGTCTTTATTCGGCGCTCAAAATGGGAGAGGGAACACGTTCTTGTAGCTCCCACTGCGCTGTCAAAAAAGTAGGAGGGCGATGGTAGGAAGTCAGGCAACACGCAGTGGTCACGGAACTGGGCGGAGCCGATCGGAACAGCCGGATCAACGCGTCGCAAGCTGGGTCGGAAGCATGTGTCTCGGACAATCCTTGCGGTGAGTCGGAGCAGCGATCGAACGTCGGATCGGACGTCGGATCGGACGGTTTCGTCGTACCTGTGTTTCGCGCTCCAAAAAGAGAGACGAGACGAGCGTCGGCGACAGCGACGAGGGTGAGTGACGAGCAGCGGAGTTTTCTCTATGTTGGTCCTTGCGTCGCTCAGATTTTGGACTTCCATAAAACAATGCTGATCGCCCTGGTCGCTTTCTCTCATTGCTTTCATGCGGTTTGCTTCGTCGCGCGGCTGATGGAACGACAGCGAAGCGAATCGCCGCCGCTCGTCTTGCCGCTCGCTAAATCGCGCACGTGCTGTTGGCTCCCACCATGGACTTGAGGCAGACGTCTAAAAGTGGAACTGGCCTTCCTAAATGCTCGTACAACCGCCAGTTGCACTTCGCATGAGCAAGAAATATTGTCCCGTCCCGGGAGAACTTCTCGTATTCGTTCCCCCTTCCACCTTGTTCTGGGTCCTCTCGCATCGCGAATGATCACCACGTACCCAACAGCAATAGGTGTCGTGCATTTGGGTCTAGTGCGGTGAACAGCGCAAGGTCGCAAGGTATACTCCTTCATCCATCTCGTCCAAAACTGGTGTGAGCATGAGTTTTCCGTAGCTCCATCGTCGTCTTAGTTTTCGCGACGACTGCACAATGTAGCTTTTGTCCTTCATTGTCGGTAAAGCCGATTAAAAATTTTAGTCGGTAAAACTGGTTAAATTTGAATAATAGAAATGTTAGAAGGACGTGACATTCACGATGGCTTCCATTTCCTGTAATACTGTCGACACCACGTAATAATTAAGATATATTCGTCATAAAACTTTCCTAGGAAAGGCCTTTTCTGTCCGTATCATTTCCTTCCAAAAACATCCCCGCCATGTGGCTCTTTCAGCGGTAAATTCCTGCATGCGATGTGATCGTGAGCGAAATAGCCTTGCCCCATCCTGATGTCGAGGCCAGTTCAGAAAAACCTTTTATGTCTCTTGGAGACTGTCTTGAATGCCAAAGCCTTTTCTGAATAAAGTACTTCTGGCAGTTGCCGCTCTAGAAACAAACGAACGTACAGTCAACAAAAGGGATTGTGCAAATATGCTCGTTGTGAGCTCGAGGTGAAGTGCTCATGTGGCTGTACAAAAAATTAAAATGTTTAATAAACGACTCCTCGTTTTTTTCTTCGTTTGTGTAAAACGGAAAATTAAAATAGATTCCCACGATGTTGAATGGGCGCTCAATTTTTGTTTCTTTTGGCAGTGTGCCCCAGATGCCTAATGCGGCCGTCAGGTGTGTCCTTGCACACATCGCGGAATTTGGCAAATACTCCTTTACTTCTTGCCTTCTTCATACAATCTAATACTTTCGCGCAACTCAGTTCAAGATCTACTCCTCCGTGAAGCGCTCGCTTGTGTGCGTTGGAAACATGCAGCTCGGTGAAGCGATGTGCGTTGAAAAATATGACGATGTGTTTAAGGTATTTTTGTTTCGTTTAATTTTTGGAGCCGACCGCCTATGCGTAGAACACGGACGTCATCTATGAAATGTTGCAAATGTCTTAGTTTCGATGACTTGTTCTGTGTCCTTTTATCTTGGATGCTTCGCAGTTATTCCCAGAAGTAATCTTTTTATGCGACCTTTATGCACTATTTTTCCGGCATTTTGAGTTTTTTTCGTTGAAATGTCAGTTAGACGATTCTTTCGGTTTCGCCAGTCTTTTCCATGAAACGGTAAATGTAAGCAGTGATTCTTAGAACCTTCGTGACGCCACTGTAGAGTTGCAAGTAAAGTACATTAACATCTACGGCAGTTGTTAGCATGTAGTATGCTGGATTTTGATGTCTTTGTCCTGCATTTCGTCTAAATTGGCTTGTTCGGGATCCGCTTGGAGCCATTCGGGTGACAATTTCTTGAGCCATGAAGGACCAGTCCACCACACGTTGTTTGACTGTAGGTTTGACGTGGAAGTCCTTTGTTGTTAGGCAGGCTGCCGGATTTCCTTTACCCGGGCAGAATCTCCATCGGAGCTGTAGGAAATGTTGCTTTGGATCACCCTCACCATTTTGGGAACAAATGTCTCCCACCGGTGACCTTGATTTTTATGATGATGATTAAGGGTTTTATTCCGAAAAGATTAACTAGGCTAAAGTGCAGCAAACTAGGCAATGTATTATATTTTTTGTATTTTGTTACTTAACAGATATATGTATGGTATTAGATCTTGTGTAACAAACCTGTGCTAGAAGTAGAACTAAGTATACGATAAATTGAGATGAGAGGGTTATCTCACAGTAAAAGAGCAGGGTGAAAGAGTATAAGGTATTTAAAAAAACTCGCGAAACTGCTGCCGTCGTTTATTTCCAACACGAGAGTGAGCACATAAAATGTTTTAAGATCGACAAAACATTTTCGCTCTATGCACAGCGTTGTGGATCTTCGCCACAAGGCAGTATTGGGGTGATGCACGAATGGCCTTAGCGAAGTACACAAAATATGACCCTGTGGAACCGATTCCTTAAAAGGTACTGTGCCACATCGAAGAAGAGACTTGGTAGTAAAACCTATTATTATTTTCTCTGTCCCATTCTTTCTGCCACCTATAAAAATGGACGCCCTCGCGACTGGTTTGATGGCTTGCTAGGGGTATCGAGGCAGCTGATTTCTGAAGATTCCTGAAGGATGAAGCGTGCTTATCAGCTTTCTCGTAATATAGTGTCTGTTCTGCAAATATGTATTAATCTTGGTGCGCACAAGCGTTTCGAGGGTACTCTTGGTGTCGTTCAAGGAGGTAATGGCAATAGTTACGCTTTGTGAGTCTGCAAATATATTCGACCGAGTCCGTACTCTTCAGTGTAATGTAATAAATTGTTGGCAATACTACATGGAATTCCGCTGTAAAAATAATGGCAAATGAAAGAAGGCGTTTAACCATAGGAATGTTCTCCGAATGCATGAAACATCCGGCAAATGATGTACCCGTTGAACCATCACTGCAAACTAGAAATTAACAGTATATTCAGCCCGCAATCCTTGAAGTTCGTGAAAATTGACGATCGGAGTGAGAGTGTGCTTAGTAAATTTAGCCAGCAAATTTAGTAAGAAGACTGCCAGTGTGTTGTCAGTGGCAACAGACTGCGAGTTTTTCCCAGGGTGCAATACCGCGAACAGGCTAAAAGAAGCATCACCCTATAGATGGGAATCTGAAAAGATGTGTGATATTCCGCGAGACGCAGACTCAATGGCCACATGATACAAGGTTTGTTTTGAAAAAGGGGAGAACTTTTGAATATTTTAGAGCAATATATCTTGGATAGTGTAGGTTAGCCGAAACCTTGTACGCATATGTCATGATCAAATATGGACGTCTTTTATCTGTTAAACACATTAGATCATGGATATCAACTCAAAACCCAGGATGTACGGAAAGCACCCGTGGCAAGACGTAACCCGAGATGGTGCACTGGGTTGAGTAATTTAAGAGCTGATGGCCTCGCTGATCTATATAGAATGGCACCATACTTAAGAAGGGATCACAGAAGAAAATTGGATAGGCGAAGAAGACACTTGCTTTCTGATCCTCGTGACTTGGGCGCTAAAACTTTTAAAATGCTTCATTCTTTGAAGACACTTTTTTTTTGAGTCTTCCGGTGGGAAATAAAAGTTAGTCTTTGTCGAAAAGTACGCCCAGAAATTTGTGCTCAGCTCTAACAGGCAAACATGTTGCTTACGTTCCAGCTCTGGGTTCAGAGTCAACCCATGGCGTAAGGAAAACAGCACACAAATCGTTTTTTAGAGAAATGTAAACTATTTCTGTCTGCCGAAGTACATAGTTCATTTAAAGGTAACTGAAGCTGGCGTTTACAGCGGGAAGGATTGGAACAGGAAAGTTGAAGATTGTCTACGTACCATGACTATGAGATTGGAGATGGGAGTATTCTGGCAATAGAGTTTACCTTGACTGCAAGCAATGTAACGCTTGAGATGCCTACTCGCGGAACTCCATTTTCCTTAAAAATTGGATCCGACAAAGTACATCCTAGTCAAACCTGGATTGTGTAGCCTGTCGAAAAGCATCTTATGCACCTCAGCATACAACTTCGAGCACCATAGCCGTAAAAGCACTTAGGTATTCCAAACCTCTATGTGGTGTCATAGGCTTGGGGTGACGCACGCACAAACGTACATTGGCTCCCGAAAAACATTTCTCAGCTCGACTCGATCGGTTCCTGCTGAGCATCGGATTACGATACGCGATTCAGGTACCACATCGTTGGCGGTACTTCCCTCACGCTTGCATCAGTTCCGCGCAATATCCAGTTTGCATAACATTCGGTAACAACCTGATGGCCCACCATCGCACCACGGACACTGCACTCTCGTCTGGTTGCTGTATTGTTAGTGTTCTTACAAGCCATTCCAGGGGACTTTACCTTCGAGTTGGGAACAACCCAAGACGCTACGATGGTGACCCGGAAATAACGGCTGTTCTCAAGCAAGCCCACTGTCGCGCCATCCCCGTCACGAACGAAATCTCCCGTTGACCGTACATATTCCTCGTATCCCGAAGACTGATTCCACTACTTTGCACGCCGACTTCCAGACAAAGGATCAACTACCGTACAACATCACCGACATGGTTCCAGTTCTCGATGGCTCACGGCAAGGAGTGGTCGTACCGATCTACGAAAACGCGAAGCTCACCCAGCGCATCGCTACGACGGCCTCTGCTGCCTGCAAGATCCTGCTTTGGCTGCTCTGCGCCTCTGTTCAAAAGCGAAGGGATCCAAGGCGCGGGCATGGCAGTTTCGCCACTCCTATGTTGTGTAACGGCCACGTACGGCGTAGGTGAGTCGTGGCATGCTCTTGCGCCTCGTCCTCTCCAGGCGAAACAGGGCTCCAGAGATCCCTGTGTGCGTGGAGGGGGCAATACTGCAACTCGGCGAGAAAATGTTTCCTGATCAGTGAAATCACGTTCGCGCAACTAGGCTTTTGATTTAGGGTGACACTGGCGGATTGCCATAGCTACCTTCTCCGCGTCTGACGCTGTAGGTTCGGCACTGGAGTAGTGCTCCTAGAGAGCGGGGATGTATTGTACGAGGCTCTCGTCCTGATATTGAGAACGGCTGGCTAGCTCATCTGTGATCCGCATCTCATAGTCGGGAAGCAAAAATACCTCCCTTAACCGTGCCCGGAGATCTGTCATCAAAATTAACGGCTTCTGCATCCTCCTCCAACGCGCAGCGTCGCCCGTTAACGCGATTGGGACAATCTGTATCAGGGCCGTTTTCATTCGACGTGCCCAGAGCGGCGTTGTACGCGTCTAGGTGCTGCAGGAAGTCGTGTACCGATTTTCCATCAGAGTAGCCCGAATAGGCCGGCTTTGGTACGCTCAACCACGGGCGGGCACGGGTGTAGGCGCGGGACTCTAAACCCTTGGGGCCAAAAACCCAGTCTGGAAAACGTCGCGAATATCGCCACCATGATGTACATTAGCTCGTTGACGTCTCCCACGTTACTGCGCTGGACACCAGTGTTTTTAACGTTCTGCCGCCTCATCCAGCTCTCGGAATAAGGCCGCCTCGGCCGAGGCCTAAACCCGGTCAGTGTCGGACATCGAGATGGATGCGGGAGAATACACGATTGCGCCATCGAGCGTCGCAGCAACGTTTTCGAAGCAAAATTTTCGGAGTTAGAACCAGATCAGACCGTACGCAATGTTAGCGTCTACACAACACAAGAGGAGGGTCATTGTGGAGAAGAGGAAATTATCTGAGGGGAATGGTAAAAAGCAGAAGGAAGGGTTCCGGCTGGAACTGTGACAGGTTCAGACGGTATACCAATGAGATTGATAAAAGTTCTAGGCAAGACAAGCAAATTGAAATTAATGCAGGTGATTGACCAGATATTTATGTAGGAGGGGGGGGGTACCCAGTGACTGGAAATTAAGCAGGATGGCATTAATATATCAGGAGAAGGAAGTCAGAGATAGTATCAAATCATACGGACCAGTCACAGTGACTTTAATAATATACAGACTAGCTATGCAAATTTTAATAAGGAGAATGGAAGAATGGGCAGAAAGAATACAGATTCTAGGGGTGCTTCGAAACGGTTTCAGGAGGGATAGGCAACTATATGATAACTTATTCGTAATCATTATAACAATTCAAAAGCCATTATGGGTAGCATTTACGGACATCAAAGGGGCATATGACAATGTGAACCAGAAAAAACTCTGGGACCATCTGAAAAGATATGATCAAAGGTGAACGATGGTTAAGTTTCTAGAGCAGGTTTTACGGAGAAAAGGGTGGTTATAACATGAGAAGCTGAAACTAGAAGACCAGCAGCAATAAAAAGAGGACTAAGACAGAGTTGCCCATCGTCACCCCTGCTTTTTTATGATATACCTCAGCGAGATGATAAAAAAATTAGAGCAGTGCAACCTGGGTTTTGACCTGACATACATGGACGAAGGACATAACAAATCAAGTATTGCCAGGGTTAATGCATGAAGACGACATTGTACTCTTATCATGGGCGTACCAACCGGGGGGGGGGGGGGCCAAGGGGGGCGCTGCCCAGTTCTCAGAGTGGGGGGGCAAGGCATGTGTGTTGCCCCGCCTGAAACAGCCGCCACTGGGCAAGGCATACACTGGCCTGCGGCGCCCAGGGGATATGGCCGGGAAGTATTTGGAATTCGCTCTGTCAGCACGTGCCGCCTAAGCAAATGATCCGGAAGGAGACGGCTTGAGTTTCCATCGGAGGAGGAAATTCCCAACAAGTTATGGATAATCCTAGCAGCTCCGCGTCGTCTGGAAAGTCTGTGAAAAGGACCGTTGAAGAAACCAACTCGTCTCGACTTGCTGGCGGACCCGATGAAGGCGTTTATCCCTCCGAAAATGTCAGCGCGCACTTTTCCCGAACCTTGACCGCATCGGGGAATCACGCTTCCTTGACGCGTGTACTTGTCTGCAACTGCGGAAAGCTAAAAAAACGGCGGTTTTGAGACTGTCTGGCGGCACCACAAAGTGAGCAGATTCGGAATTCTGCTCGTAGGCGTTTGCACTGCGAAATTGTATCTAAACAAAAGGCGAAGCTGTTTCTTTTTTTTTTTTGAAAGGAACTCTTTTTTTAAGTCGGAGGGAGATTAGAGTACAAAGGCCTAACAATGGCAGCACCCCAGGGCCATCTAGATTCTCAAAAAGTTCATATTTTCGCAGAAGTTCTGCTGCGAGATCATCTTAAAAATGCGCAACGAGCTCGTTCGATATGTGCTTTGTGATGTCGACGTTGCCACTGCAGACATGTACTTAATCAGTGTCTATCTTGAGACACCGGGCTCTCCTGAAGTACTGCTTCTATATCGCGCTTCCATCCCGAGTCGCCTTCCACCAACCTTGTCAACTTCTCGCTCCCGGCGTCTCGGTCATCCGGTCGACCCTGCTGTCTCAGAACCTGCTTGCTCCAAGTAAATGATGCTTATCATCTCGTTTAATGTAATATGTTTGAGGGCAGCTGATAACTACTAAATTTTTGTCTTTTCGTGATTTCTTTACCTTGGTTATGTTCTGTCCTCAGTAGGGTAATATGGTTGTTTGAGCTCAAATGCCCCCCCCCCCCCTTCTCCTGTTTTGTTGCGATGAAGTGGCGTTCGGTTCAACGCCACTTCGTGGAATGGCTTTTGAAGGAATGGTGTCCGATTAAAGGTCCTGACAAACTCATTCACCTGCGTCAGCACCTGCGCATGATTGCTGGCATGTCACATTTCGTATTGTTTACTGCAGTTAGAGTTGGATGCAATGAAAGTCGGAACGTGAAAATTATTATTTACCTTTCACCCCCTGCCTTGATATAAGCAACAGCGAAGTTTGTAAATGTTGTTGTTTAGTTAGAACAATCAGAAGTTTGTTTTCCGAAGTGAGAAGCTGTCGATTGAGGCTCTCGCGAGAATTTACTTTTTAATAAAGTAGGGCTGGGCAATTAACCGATCGACCTTCCGATATTTTGATTAAAGCTTTGATTGCGATTAATATTTTAACCGATATTGCGGTTGAGATCCACTGAACAAGAGAAAATAAAAACAGAGAGCTTCCTTATGCTTTCTCGTTGCTGCCGGGCTCTCCTAAAACATGAGACTCCGACCTCCACTCCATGGAAAGCACGCAGTCAAGCGCCATTAGTCATTAGGGAGTTTTAGCAGACCGTGTTTCCCCTTTGCTAAGCCTTCCGCAACGAAGAAACCGCCACTGCGCCTGCTTGCCGATGGCCTTGGCTGTAGAGTTCCGGGTAGCGGAGGGGCTCAGCAGAGGGGGAAACACGGTCCACTAAAACTCCCTATTGTTAACATGGGACTGGGTTCAAAAACGAGAAGAGTTCGACCAATGCTGCGCGACCTTGACGATGGATTTTGCGTCCCCAACGCTGCGATGTCAAGAAGGAGTGGGACGATTTCGGTTTTGTTTCGCCTCCGGTACTGCTTTACCTCGACCAGAAAGTTCGACAAGGTTTTTATGCAGCTGTTGACCGGCTCATCAATCAAGTGCAACGACAATTCATACAGGATGGTTCCGACATGCTCCTGAGGCTAGAACAAATCCTCGTCGTCTCAGCGAAAAGGAAAGCCCCGTCTTCAAAAGGATTCAAACAGCGCCTGGGGACTCACGCTTCATATTTTAGCCTGATGCTGATTCTGATCAGCCTATTTTAGCGACTTCTGAGAGACCATTCAGCGGCCTCCGGCGCTTGAGACACCTCCGGTCGACGATGTCCCAGTCCCGACTTACTCATCTCATTCTCCTTCATGTTCACCAAGAGAGACTGCTGCGCTCGATCTAGTGCTAGTCATAAGGAGTTCGTCTCCACAACCACAGAATAAAAAAGAGTCACATTTGGAAGCGTATAACATTGAGGGATCCCAAGCAATGCGAATACTATGTCTATTATGTTAACTTTTTTCGTTTGATGTTTTAGTTTATCTTTCGGATCTTGGCATGCGCGGTGGATATACAGTATATGAGCAATAAACTTGTGATTGTGCCTTTTCCGCCCTTGGAATTGTCTCTTGTTGCCTTTAATCACTAAACCCCTAAACCCACAGACCAAAGAAAATTGAGTGTGTGTTCTCCTGTTGTAGAATTTGAAGTGTGAAAGGCGCTGACTTGACGCGCAGCCAACGGACAAATGGAAGCGCTGCGCTCGCGCTCCAGATCGGCTAAAAACAACAATAAGGCAACCTAAGCCGCGTGCAAGTGTTAATATGATCATCAGTAACATCAAATTCTCTATTAAGCGCTAAAAATCCTAATTAATGCTTCAGAGAAAAAAATTGAAAAAAAACCTCCGCAAAGTGGATATCCCTACTTAACTTTACCTCATTGGCTACATTTACATGAATTTGCATCGACCAGTAGCGGCACCTCGTGGCCTTTCGATTGTTTCCAGGGTCTCCGGTTTGCCTGCGTGGCGGAAGTCGCAATTGAGCTCGCAGCGGCACCTCAGAGCAGCGAAAATGGCTGACAGTGCAGCGGTGCTGGCGCTCTGTTTGTTGTCTCAGCGACTTTATTTTGTTTCGCTGGTTGTCGCGTGTACAACCCTTTTTTATGCCGTCTTCGTTGCCACCTTTGTTCAACATTAACAACACTGCCGACGCATACGTAGCGGCATTACGCCGCTGCGTCCTATCCTGATTAGTGGTTGGACCTCCCGGGAGCTGGCTGTCATTAAACTACTACGTCATCTGGCGTAGTTGAGTTGTACGCCTGTGACGACTAACGCATTGTCTAGCGTTACGTCCGACGGAACCAAAAATAGAAATTAAAGTTACATCCGACGTAACTTTACCCCAAGGTTTCAAGTTACATCCGACGGAACTCGAAATGAAAATGAAAGTTACGTCCGACGGGAATAAAAGTTAAAGTTTTGTCCTGTTTAACTTACGGAACCTTATTGAATGTTACGCTTTACGGCCGCTACATGACGCAAACCCAAAAATATCGTAAATTACCGCTACGTTACGTCCGATGCAGCATTCGTCAATTTGTTAAAATCGCGACTCCATCTGTACCTTCAGGTACAGATGCCCGTCACATTATTTTTTTTTCTTTCTCGTTTTTTTTAATTTTTTAGGACAATTTTTTTGCCTTTTAAGAAGATTTCTCGTGGCGCTTTCTGAGCACTCGCGGACGTTCAAAGCGATTATTATGAGAAATAGAATGGTAATGTGATAAACAGAGTTCGTTGCGCTGCCGGCCCGAGTCCAGTAATGAGCTAACACTCATTTCACTTATTAGTGCAAGCAATGTCTCCGTCTCCTTGCGAGTGAAAACCACACGGGGAAATTTGCCGCCACCTGAGTTTGCTGCCGCCACCGATCGTCCAGGCCGTTCGCATCCGCTACCGGCATGCAACGCAACGTTTCCGTGATCTCTCGCTCGAGCGCTCGATTCGATCCGCTAGCGTATACATGGAAAGCCTCGATTCGGATTGACCATCTCAAACCACCCCGTCCCAGCGGATCGGATCGGATCGGGTCTGGACCGAGCCGTTTACGTGGAACGTTTCGATTTGTTAACTGGATCCGATGCGCTGCTGTCGCATCCATGTAAACGTATGTACAGTGTTAAAGTTTGTCTTCACTTCATAGAAACCAAGGGCACCGCCCCGGCGGGGGGGGGGGAGGGTGGGTCTGGTTTGCCCCCGCTCAAAAACAAGTTGGTACGCCACTGACTCGTATCACAAAGTCATGAGCCAATACAGGAACTGAATAGGATTTGCAGCAGGGAAGGGGACAGTTTAGGCCTAAAATTTAGTAGGGACATGTCGGGTATAATAGTTCTCAAGACGTGAAGAGGGAGCCCCTAGAGATACAGGACATAGTGATAGAACACGTAGAAACGTATTTATATCTGGGAGTATGGTTAAGTCAGGGAAGATAGTATCTAAAAGAACATGAAGATATTGTAATAAAGAAGGGGAAACGAGATTCACCTATTACGAAACACCGGGCACTCTGTAACTATAATAGATATGAAGTCGTTAGGGGTGTATGGAAGGGAGTCATGCAGCCAGGACTGTCATTTGGGAATGCGGTATTGTGAATGAGATAAAAAATCCAGGCGGGTTTAGAGATATAGCAATCGAGTGCGGGTAGGTTGGCATTGGGGGAACATGTGTATACATCAAATGAGGGAGTAAAAGGGGGACATGGGTTGGGCATCTTTCACGAGTGGAGAAGCGATCAGTAAAGTAAAATTTGAACAGAGACAAGTTGAAATTGTGGAGACACCGTGGGCAGCGAAAATGTACAAGCATCTATATAAAAATAGTCTGAACACTAGGTGAACAAACCAAACCCGCAAGCTGAGATCTAAATACATTCAACGAGATATGGCCGATCAGAGCATATTAGTAGAAAAGGGAGTAAAGGAAACAGAAAAGATTGGGGGAAGAGAAAATTTTTATTTAATGATTGATTGATACTACTGTCTCCTATATTCAGGAGACGTGGTAGGATGGTTTACAACATTTTGCACAGAAATAATAATAAGAAAAACAGCCGGTAACAAGCGCAAGTATATTAGTTCTAGCTTATCCAGAAATATGCAAATGGTTAAACATGTGAAAAAAACAGCGTTATGCAAAGACTATCTTCATTGTAGAAAAAATGAATAAAGGAACATCAAATACAAGAATCACAGAAACCGCGGAGTGTATTAAAGAAGGACGACTCTGGTTATGCTGTTATTATATCGCTTGGCAGGAAGTTCCAGTCGTGAACAGTCCTTGGAAAAAAAGAATACTTGAATGCATTAAAGCGACAGTTGAATTCTTTGAGCATTTTGCAATGATAATTTCGCATGGGACAATTTTGAAGTGCGAGTGAAATATATTTAGAGATGTCGATTCTGAATCGGTTGTTTAATAGATCAAATACGAAATTTATTCGCGTAAACATGCATCTGTGCTTAGTAAGTTCACCGCAGAAAGGGCGTACAGTTTAAAGACGGGATATCTTCGCTGGAATGTATTATAAATGAAGCGTAAACTTTTTCTTTGACCATTTTCAAGGGCGTTTATGTTGGTGTTTTTAAACGGATCCCAAACCACCAAAGCGTGTTCTAGGATGGGTAATAGAATTGTTTTATAGGCTGTCGATTTGACGTCGGAAGAAGCATTTTTTTAAATTTCGTCTTAAATACCATAACTTGGATAA
Organism: Ixodes ricinus; assembly: GCA_037355805.1. Classification (NCBI taxonomy): domain Eukaryota; kingdom Metazoa; phylum Arthropoda; class Arachnida; order Ixodida; family Ixodidae; genus Ixodes; species Ixodes ricinus. Next base: position 65,994 of record JAZHYW010009143.1, read on the forward strand.
TGATCTGCGCACAGTAAAAGTAATAGTAATAGTAATAGTTTATTTTGCTTCATTTTACAAAGATATAAATCCGTTCTCACGAAAGCACTTTTCTGCTTGTGTGTGAGTTCGGGCAGCACATCGGAGTACAAGTGACCCCCCCCCCCCCCACCAAAAAAAAAAAGAAACTACTACAACAAGAGTAAAATCAAATACACAAAACGGGGCAGCTGCGCCGTTGAAGTTTATACAATCATTGACACTGAACGGGTCACTATTTCGGAGCAAAACAATAAACACATTTCAAGAAACAAAAGCAACAACATGACAAAAGCACAACGAGTTCATGTTATACAGCAAATCATAAATGAATCAGCAACACATACTTGGTATTTATGTGCGCGCACATTGACACCATTTCATTATCTCTCTTTTTGCAATTTTATACGACGGCAGGTTCTGCAGATTACTCGGTAGTTGATTAAAAAGACATGGTATATAATACTTCCTTAGCCTCTTTCCATAATTTGTGTATATTCTCGGAACCATAAATTTTTCAGTTTTCCTAAGTTGCTTTTGTCTCATTGTCTCTGGCTTAAAATCCGGTGTGAAGTAATATTTCGTCAGGATAACAAACCTCAAAAGATTGTCTATTGGCAATAAGTTCAGGTCGGAGAGCTGTTCTTCAAATGCAATATGCTCAAGCCGCGTTCCGTAGACAATATTCTTTACCATCCTTTTTATCATATTATTTATTTTTTGCTTCTTAAAATCGGAACAGGAAGCATATATGGTTATTCCGTATCTCAGTTTCGACTCACCTAGCATCTGGTAGACAGTCCGCCTCAGATTCGGATCCGCGTAACTTCGCAGCCTATATAGGTATGATGCGATTACCCTCAATTGGCTCATTAAGTGATCTATGTGCACATTCCAATTCAAATATTCGTCGAGATGCAAGCCCAGGTATTTGGTTTCTGTAGCGTACAGTAATGGCGAGCAATGACAATTCCTACAATCTACTGTATGTAAAAAATCGGTTCCCTAAGATTAATACGTTTTTGATGGGCCCTGAAGCACATTAGAGTAGTTTTTTTTGTGTTTACGAAAATACAATTTCTTGAGAACCAGGTCATGACTTGGTTGATATCCTGTTGTAGAGAGGACACTGCAATATTGTAATTTTCGCTTGCCAATGTTAGAGCCGTGTCATCAGCGTACTGGTAAATGTTCGAGTTCAAATGCAGCAAAGCGAGGTCGTTCACATATACATTAAAGAGCATCGGGCCTAGTACCGATCCCTGTGGAACACCGTAGTTAAGGTGTACGGCCTCACTTACATTGTTTCCAATTTTGACCCTTTGAGTACGGTTGTTAAAGTAATTTTTAAAGAATCTAAAATACGGCCCTCTGAATCCCAGATTTTCGAGTTTATCAAGTAATATGGAATGATCAATAGTATCGAATGCTTTCGTTAGGTCTAAAAATATTGCCAGTACTATTTGATTTTTATCTAGTTTCTCATTCATAAATTCCGTCACGTCTTCCAGCAAGAGCGTCGTACTTTTCTGCTGTCGGAAGCCATATTGACTGCTGCTTATCAATGAGAACCTGTCGCAAAACGAGGTCATAGTTTTTAAAACAAACTTTTCCATTATCTGGGAGATCACTGGCAACAACGCAATGGGCCTGTAATTTGATATCTCTTTTTTCTTTCCCTGTTTATAAATTGGTCTAACTATTGAAACTTTCATTTTGTCCGGTATTTTTCCCGTATCAAAAATTCCATTTAGAATTGCAAGGATGATGTGCTTCAAGCTGTCGAAATTGACCCTTAAGTCTCTGAGCCTTATTTTGTCATAACCCGCCGGCTTTGTTATTGACATTGTGCCAATTATGTCCTGAAGATCTAATTCTGTTATCCGCGGCATGTAGGCAGAGTTTTGTGAATATCCCAAAAAACTTGCTTTCACTGCAGTACTGCTTACCTGACTACGCAGCTTTTCCACCTGATTAACAAAAGCATTATTGAAGTCGTTACTCAACGATTCTAAGTCGGTTACACCGAAATTTTTCTTTATACACTCGTCTACACTGATTCGGGGTGGTTTTGCAATGATTTGATTTACAACATTCCAGGTTTCCTTTATGTTTTTACCACTCTGCCTAAGTTGCGTCATATGAAACTTCTTTTTCGACAGCCTAATTTTTGCTGTCACCCGGTTTCGTAGTTGCCTATACTCTTCCTTTAATAACGTGTCGTCGGGATATTTCTTACACCGATTCCATAGTTTGTTTTTTCCGAACTCAGTTCAATTATATCTTTATCAATCCATTTGTTACTAGCATTCCTAGGTTTTAGTTTGATTGTTTTAATCGAGCGTTCATATATACTTCCGAGTGTCTCCACTACCGTTTCATAGAGCGATATGTGATCGAGTTCTAATAGGAAATTCCAGTTAAATCTTTTTATACTGCGATCTACTTTATTGTTGTCAAGAATTTGTTTGTATTCCTGCTCTTCCGCTTTACGCGTAGTACTTTTGTCTATTATTCTTAGAGCAACAAAATAATGATCCGCTACTTTCTGCTGTATGATCCCACCTATAAACATGAGGTTGCCTGTGCGTACTATAATGTGATCAATGCCAGTTTTCGTAATTTTATCAGCAAGAGACTCCTCTCTAGTGTAACCGACAATCATATTTCGTAACCCATAATTAGACAATATGTCTAAATATTCTTGGACTCCATATTTTGTTTTGCTCATGACGTCAATATTGAAGTCACCTGCTATAACAATGTAGTCGTTATTATTGAAGGAGTTGATTAGTTTGTCGAATTCTTCATAAAACAGACTTAAGCTGCCACTAGGCGGCCTATACACCGCGCATATAGTAAACGATACTTCAGCTTTCTGTATATTCATCACGATAACTTCCGCGTGCTTTACACATAATTCTGTACGATCGGAAAGCCAGCAATTTTTAATGTATACGAGTATTCCACCCCTTTTTTGCCTTCGCGACGCACTGACGCTTCATGGAATCCGCTTATCGCAAACGACAGCGGCTCGTTTGCTTCAATGTTTATTTCCGTTAATATTATGACGTCTATATCTACCAGTGACTGGCCTATGTATACGTTCAGTTCATCATGATGTTTCTTAAGACTTCGGACATTGATTTGAATGATATGCAGAATCTGGTCCTCCTTCCTTTTCCCTTCTTCACCTAGTAAGTTTTGGGTATGACTGTCCCATTCTGCAAATGTATTGAAAGACATAGCCCTATCGTATTTTGTCTAAGTCACTATCGTTTTCAATCCGTACTGCGTTCGCACCTTGCCTCTTTCTGACCCATATTTTTCCGTTCTTTATCCAAACGTATTGAAATCCACTTTCCCTCGCACATTCTTTTGCATTCCAAAATAACCACCGCTGGAGTTTAGTCAGGTTTTCGTTAATAAAAACCCTTTCGCTTTTCAGTGCCATGCGTTTGCTGACCCAGCAGTCTCGTTCCGACCTATCTTTAAAGCGGACTATAATTGGGGCGATTTTACCCTCTCTCGCCTTTAGTCTATGCATAGACTCGATCTTATCTGGCTGCGGTACCGATATGCTAAGTTTAGCTGCTAGATTTTTCACGATTGCCGGCAGATCTTCGCGATCTTGTTGGGCGATTCCGTGAATTTCTATGTTCTTTCTCCTTGAGTATTGCTCAGCGTTTTCGACAGCCCACTCTAGCTCTTTAATTCTCGCATCTCTTTCGTGACCTTGCCGTTCATTCTCATCTGTTCTTCCTTTCAAGTCGTGCGTAACGCGTGCAAGTGAATCCACCTTTTTTATCAGGTCATCGTACTGCTTAGAAATCATCATTGTTGAACATTCAATCGATTCTATAGTTTTTTCTTGGTTATTCAGTTTTTCGATCATGTTGTCATGTTTGGACGATTGTATGTTCAACTTTGATTCAATGTTCTCGATTCTTGACAGGACTTCTGTTAACTTCTTGTTGGTTTCTAATATCTGAGCCATCATAGCCTCGTGCTTTTGTGCTCCGGCCTCGTAACCCGTTGCCACTTCCTGGCTAATCGCCTGAGAAGCCTGTCGCTGGCTATGCACCTTACAAGTGCCACAAATCCAAGACAGAAGGTCTACAGGTTCCATACTTTTGTATGCAGTCTTGGTGACGCCTGCACACTTCCCAACATGGTAGACATATTTACACACTGAACATTCCAACGTTTGACATCCCATTTCCATTGGTTTTAAGCATGCTAAACACACGCTCGGCGTTCCTGATGCCATGGTTCACAGCGAGACAATGCAAAGGAGGGCAAAGGAGGGCAGTCCAGCGGAGAAATAGTACTGAAAATGTCAAGCAAGCTTCTGTACCAACCTTGCTTCCCGCAGCTCGTCGGTGTTGACGCCCGTCGTTTTTGAGGTGCCGGGAGTCGCGTCTTATCCGCTGCCCAGGCGCCGTCCCAGAGAGTGGACATGATATGAGGGTTCCAGCGTAGGTCATTCAATATGACAACCAAGTATTTATTAGAAGTAACTTCGGCTAGCGAAGTATTATTTATGGAATAATAGAAAAAATATGGCTTAATTTCTGAGTTATATGCATTCGAAGACGTTTCTTGACATTCAATGGAATCTGCCACGAGTCGCACCAGTTCGACATCTTGGACAAGCAGGTGTTTAGTAGAGTGTGGTCACTTATTTCATTGGCTTTTGTAAAAAAAAAACACATTATCTGAAAACAGTCGAACACGTACTGGAATAGTAGCGGTTAAATCGTTTATAAAAATTGAGAACAGTGATGGCCCCAGGACCGAACCGTGTCCTAAGCAGCACACCATTGTTGGACCAGCATGGGCCCGCCACTGGCAAAACGTGGCTCCAATATTGGCCTAGCGTTGGTTTTTGTCGAAAGCGCTACCCGATCCAATGGTGGACAATTCACTATAGCCAATGTTGGACCAAGATTTGACCAATATTTGAACCAGTATTGGACCGTCATTCATGCCATCGTTGGACCGCCTCTTAACCAACCTTTAAGCCAACGTTAGACCACAATTTAGATAACACCTAAGCCATCATTTGACCACTACTGGTTGTAAGTCTTACAACCAATATTGGCATCCAAGTTTAAGCATTGGGTTATCCAATATTTGCTCCCAATCTCATGCTCTGAATATTTTGATTTCGGCATCCGATTTTAAGCTCGGGCTTCACTGTTTTCGGCAGCCATTTTAGCGGGCATGCAGCTTTCTTTTCAGATGTGTTTATAGTGTTCAGTAGAACACTATATATACCTCTAAAAAGAAAGCTGCTGTAGACAAGTCACATTCACTGTGTAAAATATTAAGTCAATATTACATGCAGATAAATATAAAAGTCTGCAATGCAAAGTGTACTGTCAATACATTTTATTAAAAATTTCGTTTGAACGAAAATTAAAACATCAATGAGTGCCAGAGTCCATCACTGTAAAGCGGGCAGGAACTTGATGGGATTCCACGCAGGAGCCTGGCCACAGGATTCAGACAAAAGCGGGGGTTTGAATTCAGGTGAAAAGTTTTCAGAGGCTCTCAGTTCCTTCTTACGCTTGTCAATGATGAATATCAAAATAAAACATAGGTTCATTATTAATCGCCGCCCTTTATTTAACTATTATATTAATCCGCTCAGTTGCTCTTCAAGTATAAAATCTTGGAAAGACCTACCGACTTCTTTACGCTTACTTTTCCATATTATAATCTTTCTTTTCCAGTGAATTAGTTTTCGTTATTTTGTATGTAAAAAGTGAAAGCCATTTACAACTCCCTGTAACGACGAATTAGAGCGCAGCTCTTGAGGAGGAGGAGGGGAGGGTACGGGGAGGCCAAGTGACCTCGGGGGAAGGGGGGACACGACGGCGTCATCAATGATGCATGACGATGCGGATGCCGAGGTCACTGTGACGTCCCTGATGACGTCATCAATGATGATGACGATGACGATGCGGATGCCGATGATGTCATCAGTGACGTCACTGATGACGTCATCGGCATCCTATCGTCATCGTTACCTGGTGGACCACGTGACCTGGGGGACCACGCGACCTGGGGGTCACGTCACCTCGGGGGTCACGTGACTTGGGGGCCACGTGACCTGGGGGTCACGTGACCTTGGGTGGTCACGTGGGGGTCACGTGACCTCGGGTTGCATGCAACTCAGGTTGCAAGCAACTCAGTTTTCATGCAACTCAGGTTGCACACAACCTGAGTTGCTTGCAACCTGAGTTGCATGCAACCCAAGGTAACGTGACCTCGGGGGAGGGGGGTCACGTGACCTCGGGGAAGGGTCACGTGACCTCGGGTTGCATGCAACTCAGCGTTGCAAGCAACTCAGTTTGCACGCAACTCAGGTTGCATAAACTCAGGTGCAATATGCGTTGCAAACAACTCAGTGCATGCAACCTGAGTTGCATGCAACTTACGTTGCACGCAACGCAGGTTGCAGGCAACGTTGCAGGTTGCAGGCATGCAACCAGGCGTTCCAGGCAACCTGAGTTGCATGCAACGCGGGTTGCATGCAACTTACGTTTTCTGCAACGCCCGGTTGCATGCAACTCAGGTTGCATGCAACCAAGATGCGTCGCCGTCGGCGTAACCGCAAGTTGCATGCAACTTAGGCTGCATGCAACTTGCGGTCACGCCGACGGCGACGGCAACGGCGACGCCGACGCCGACGCCGCTCAAGCCGGAAACGGGTGCCTAAGAGCTGCGCTCTAAAAACTTAATACTGCCTTCTAAATCAATAGATGCGCAGGTAAAATACCGGGGCCGGCTTGCTGGAATCAGTGTCTGAGCTGAGACTGGGTGAAAGAACGCTCTATAAAGGCTGGGGCGCGCGAGCGTCTTGAGTCAAGGTTTGAGTCCCGTTCAGCTCGTACGCTGGCTTTGACAGGGCTTTTTTCCCCAGGTCTCAGCTGAGACGCTGTTTCTAGCAAGACGGCCCAGGCGTTTACTATTGTTTTGTTTGTCCGACTTGTCCTTACTCAGAGCTCGATCGATCTAGATCGAAATATTCATAGTGTTTTAAAAAAATTAATCAAGTAGTACGAAAGTTATTTCACAAATTGCTTAGCTCTACTCTTGCAACATCATAGCGTCCCTCAACTCTTCATCTAGCTTTAAGAAGTCTTAAGAATTCCAATCTCGCAATTTAAGTTCACACCAATATTTCTACGTTGAGTAGAAAAAAACGTTTATAGGATTTACGGTTTTCAGGCTCGGAAATGTGTAGTTATAAATCTACCCATATTGCCTCGATAATATTTCCAATTTATAAATCCAACCGCTGGCCTTCCTCACCAGCTCACCAGTGTCAAACGAACTACTTAATTAACAGTTCCATAAATACCCCGTTACACGTAAGAACAGGAAAGTTGCACAGAACCTGATGTTTGAATCAATCAAGAATTTAAAATAAATCACGAACATAAAATAGCTTGTCGTGTAACGACAATTACTGGGAATTACATTCGCAGAGTGCGGTGACATAACTGACACTCCACTCACACCCAACAAGCCGAACCTTGGCAAATAAGGACTACTCAACGTTCTCTGGTATTCGGCTTTGAACATACCGGGAGGACGTTTTACTACAGCATATCTACAGACAAGAAGACAGCCATATTTTAACAAAAAATGAAATAAAAATTACTTCGAACACAGAAATAACCATTCAGAACGTCTCTCACGGTCTATTAGAATAAAAAGCACTTCCAAATAGTGCTGTACTAGGCCTTTTGGGCCGATCGCTGTTGATTACAAGTTGAACTCGTCGGAGATTCCTGGCACAGAGTTCGACACGGTTCAAACTCATCAGGTAGTGACAAAACGTACATTGCGTAGCAAGAATACATATCTCCAATGGTCAGGAGGACCTCTCCTTGCCACTGACTCGGAAGAGAAGGCGGTCCGTCGTGTCTTCGGTCCGTCGAAGTAAGTGGTCACAGGTATGCCCACAACCAAGGAAGATCACCGGTGTGTAGGCACTGCCGACAGAAAATCCATGGTCTTGGCAATCCACATGTTCAAGATCGCACTTGGCACTAAGACGAAATGCGCTGCTGGTAATCGGAACTCTAGAACCACCGTTCTTGCCGGTTCCAGTATAGGGTAGCGTGGATGGCGGAGATGCCGAGCCGCTTCGCCCGATAAAAACAGTCTGCTAAGCAATGAAATGCACTCAGACAACATAGAAACTGACACCACGGTGTCCTGATATGTGCATGATTACTTTGTCATTCTTGTTCTTTGGAGAAAAAGCTATTCCTGCCGCAAAAAGAAACAACAATGTGCATAGATTGCGGAGCGCATCTGCCCACTTGCAGTTCCCGGATGCGCGTGTTGGAAATTGAGGAGACCGTACCCACCGTCTTCCAGTCACTACCTTATGGTGTGGCCTTGGTGCACGCGATCCCACTTTCTGTGTGCGTGTGTGTGCGTGTGTTTTGCGGGCTGGACTCCATCACCCCTATGCTAAGAGTGTAGAGAAAGCTAAGAAGCTCGGTGAACCAATCGCAGGTCTATTTTCAATCACGTGATCCCGCCCTCTCCCGTAACCACGCGCAGAGTGCGGTGAGGTGATGACTGGTCCGGCCGGCGCGTACCTCCCCGGCACTGTCAGGTAAGGAATGCACAGTGTCCTCCTCCCTCAAAAACGCCGAGTCCTCTTTGCTCACAAAGGAGAGATCTGAAGAGATTAGTGATGGCGTGGGGAAAACGGGGGGAAACCTGTTCTCTCAATACCCTCTCTCTCCCTTTCCGAAGCCGTTCATAGGCCGTCGGCGCGACCCTCACCTGCACACTTCTCTCTCTCGAATTCTTTCGTTTCTCTCTGCTGGCATTTGCTATCCGGGTTCCCAAAAACCAATGTAGTAGAGATTGGTCAGACATAATAACTCTACAGCAAGAGGACGAAAAGGGACTGACAGACACGAAGCTCTGAAATCAGCTTGGAACCTAATGGCAAAATTAAAATGAGGCAATAATAAATCAAATGCGGAAAAAGGGGTGATATAAATTTCCATAAAATCGTCCGCCACTTTGGCGTTCCCTCAGGGCACCAGTGAAACTAACAAACTTCTGCTTCAAAATAAACGAAACTGGAGAGCAGGTGCACAAACATGCAGAATGCGCCACACCAGTAGTCTAAGATACCAACGACATGTGGGCGATCGTACGTGTGTAGCGTGATAGCTTGACGTGCAGAATCCCATTGCGCGCTTCAACCAGAATTGTTCCATGTCATCCTAATATGTTGAGTGTTTACAAATGCCGACATGATTACGTTACACACGCTCGCGTGCACACTTGAGGTCTCTTAATTAAAAGCAGAATCCTTAACCGTCACGGTGAGGACCAGGCCACCTGATCTAGGGATTCGCGTCATAGGCTTCTGTTAAGACTGGCCTCTTGAAGGCGTGACAACAGGGTGGGGTGTCAGTCGTGGAGCACTTGACACGGGGCTTTTGACATCGGGTGGTTTCGTGCACGACCCGATCGTGCATAGCACACCAACTTTCTGTAAAGTGGTATTCTTCGAGGAACTTGAAGTCCACTGTGATAACTGCTTGTGGTAACCTTTGCTGTATAAACACAAATTCCGGGCAACTGGGAAGCGAAAACAAAGGCGGAAAGTTTCTTTGCGTTCAAAATCAGTGTAAAGAGGATGACGGTTGCATCAGCGCGTCGTCACTCGTTTCATAAGATGCGGAATTCGGATTCATTTGGGAAGATGTATAGTAACGTATTAGATTTGTTCGTGCTTTTTAAATAAAATTTAGTTACCAATAGCGCGCCCAGGGTTCAATCCTACTTTTGTTGCTCGTGTTTTTTTGCGCTTTTAAGTTTAGGTTATTTTAGCCTGGCGTCACTTTCGGCTATACTTTAAATCAAGAACAACTTTGTCGTCTGCTATCAGTGCCTTGGCGCCATGTTGGAGGTATAGGGCTCTAATTGTTGCACCAGTAGTGCCGTAAAGTCATAGAGCCGTCATTGTATAACCACATTTCAGAATAGTGTCTTGTTAGAGTCAATCGCAAGAAGTTCTTCACCTGACACGAAGTGCAGTCCACAAGCCCCGTAGCTAGGGTACGAAGCTTTTCTGGTCAAAATCATAGAGTCAACATATTAATCTAATATGTTGACTCTATAACGCGGACATCGTTTTTCTTTTTTTCAGTTGGCAGTCCTGATGATCTTATAACGCTATCGATTCCTTAATATGCTCAGTGAAGGAGCAAAACATCGCCATTAAGATCTGTACCTTGCTACTTTCTTGTTTACTTTGCAGAAAAGCACCTGAATCGCGGCTTGACAAAAGTAAATAAAATTGACAAGCGCTCGAGCAATTTTAACATGTTGAGGCAAAACGGACATCTCTAAATTAGCCTATTCCAATATGCTTCCACTATTAAGCCAATGGTATTGTCAGATTAACACACAGTGACCATTATATGCCAGTGTGTTCTTGAAATGACGATGAGCCAATGGTACTAACAGGACAACTGTAACCATTATAAGCTCGTGTTTATCCAACGTTGGCAAACCAATGCTACAGACAAGCCAACAGTGTCCATTTTATGCCAATCCCTATCAAATATTGGAATGACAACGGCATGGACAGGCCAACGTTGACCATTTTATCCCAGTGTTCATCCAAAGTAAGCAAGCCAAGGGTACTCAAAGGCCAACATTGTCCGGTTTATGCCAGTATTCATTCAATATTCGCAAGCCAATGTAACTGACAGGCCACGATTGCGCATTTTATACCAGTGTTCATCCAATATTCGCAAGACAATGGAACTGTCAGGCCAACATTGCCCATGTTTTGCCACCGTTCATCCAATATTCGCAAGCGAATGAAACTGAAAGGCCAAGATTGCCCATTTTGTGCCAATGTGCTTCCAATAATGGTTGGTTATTGGAGAAGGTGGGCCATCACTGAAGATTGTATATAATGGCATAGACAATATTGGGAGCAGATTGGCTAAAGTGGACCATCATTAGACCTTTTTTGCCATTGCTCTTCTAATATTGGCCCAACACCTTGTGCTGCCTTGTGTGAACACCCGATCGAACAGAGGGTAATGATGGTTCACTCGAGTTGATCTGTACATACTGCTTTCTATCCTGTAAGTAGTTCTCGAGCAAGCGAAAGATACCTTCGCTTGCTCGAAGGTATCGAAAGTACCTTCGATTTAAGTTTAAGGAGAAGTTTACTATGTGATGCTGTATCAAAAGCTTTAGAGAGATGTAGGAATATGACGTCAATTTGTTTGGATCTGTTCAGGATGTTTGCGAAGTCATGGACTGTTTCAAGTAACTGTGTCGTAGGGGAAATGCCATGACGGAAACCATGTATTGTTTGAAAAGAAAAAAAACATTGTTTTCTAAGTAACTCGCGATTTTTAAAAAACAATATGCTCTAGCATTTTCGAACCGTAAGGAAGTCATGAAACAGGCCTATAGCTTATGTTAAGTTATGCAAGGAAAATTAGCTTGCGTTATCTGACTAAAACAAATTCGGGTACCCTCGATCAACCGTGACGGGAATTACGTAGTCTCTGATTTAGCCTATTCTGACATATTATGCTGCTTGGTTGGCGCGTGTGTGTATCTCTTTTTCTGATAAAGATGCTTCTTGTTGTATTCCTTTATTTGTGTAATAAACAACAGTTGTTAGTTCAGCGTCGTCCTGTCATGTATGTTTCTTTACTCTTGTCCAATTTTTTGCCCCTGTTTCTTCCCAAGATGTTCACATCAAACCAACTAGCCCAACACGTCACATTGTTTGTAAATATTATTCGAACACAGCTACCCTCCGAAGTAAAAAAGTCAAAATATGCTTAATAGTACAATTCACTTTCTGAAGGCTATAAGTAAAAGAAGTTCCCTTTGATTTTTAACGATGATTTCCAATTTCGACGTCGCTCAATGGGAATGGGATATAGAATTTGCTCCACGACCTGGTATGCACTAAAACAGTATATTAGAAACTCAAAGCCACAACGATGTTGTGCTTAATCATTAGAAAACATACAAAACGATCCACTTGAAGTTTTCCCTATAAGTTTGGCTACACAAAAACGTCTACCTACAATCGCACATTTTATCGCCAGTAGATGATCGACCATTAAAATATCTGAACATCGTCATCTTTAGCAAAATAATTGTGTATTCACGAATAAACTTAATATTCACAGAGCACGTTATAGTTAAATCATTAACTTTATTACAAGGCACCTCTGCGTGATTCAAGTTTACCACTGTTATAGATGAGTGATTCGCGAAATTCGGTATAGCGTGCGGTAATTAGAATCTACAGAACCTGCATTTCAATGAAAGGGCAATAAAAAAACATAGGTAAACAGCTGCTGCCCGGTTTGTGCTCGAGATATAAGCCGTCATAGGAGAAATAATATTATTTCCCAATCTCACACTCACTCCTGAACTCCACTCAGAGCGAAGTCTACAGCCATGGCCCAAGCAACATCGTTGTTCTGCATTGCGACAGCTCTTGCGCTATTTGCTGGAAGCTATTCAGGAAGAAGAATACCTAATTATAGATGTCGGGAATGTAAGTATTACAAACTTTTAATAAGTTCATACTGGTTTTTATTTTAAATGGTTTTTATAATTGCTGTGCACACTGTAAGGAAATAAATTTGAACTTATCATTACATGAAATCACAATCCACGTTCTTGCTTAAACTCATGCTTGTTTTTACAATAAAATTTAATGACACGAACACTTTAGCCAAAATGTTTTGTTTAGAGTCTTCCCAGCATATGTAATTTCACAATGGGTGTCCCAACCGCAGTCGACGTGTGTTTAACTGACTTCTTTTTATCAGCTAATATAATTTGATACGCATTTTAGTCATTAAATCCACACAGGGTCAATCACTCAAAAGTCTAAAGACGTAAAATTGTAATTGTGTTTATTCAAGGCAGGCGAGAAAACTCGCCCTCTATTGCGTGTGTGTTGACAGAAGCGACGAAAAAGTGGTTGTTTTGCATCAATAGTGCATCAGGGTAAAATAATTCGATCAGGGCTTTTTTTTCAAAATGGCAGAAAAAAACAATACATACGAATATCTACGATAAGGAAAGAGGGACATTTAAGACAAACAGACAAACTTAAATGTCCCCCTTTCCTTATCGTAAATCAGGAACCAACACGCTCAACAATCTACGAATATCTAATTGATTTGAAATACAATGTGGTTTAATTTAGAAATCCATAAATTGGATGGCACATTGCAGAAGTACGAGCTAAGAAAAAGGTAACACACTACCGACATTTTAGATTAGATATGTTTGGCGGTTGGCATTTGATATTGAGCATGGCTCGTGGCTTCAAATATTTCCAAGGCACCCTATCGTAAGGTGGATTTCTTGTAGCGACGTAAATAAAATTCTAAAACGTTTTGGGCCATAATGCAGTTGAATATAAGGGAAGGAAAAGAGTTAAACATAATTAAATTAAATATGAGTTTACAGCACCGCACCCTCCATGCCTTTGTCGAATCCGGCTTGTTAAAGGGTAACTGCAAAGATAATTTATTTTCTTTTTAAACAGCCTAATTGGGACAAGCATGTCACAAAACAAATGTTCCACGAAAGAAATAATTTTTTAGCAATATTTACGTCACAGGACGTAATTTAGTCGGAGTCAGAACCTCTCCACATTTGAAACTCCCGCTCTTTCGACCCCTGCGGAGGAGAACTACGCCCCGCCCCTCACTCTTGGATTTGCTCTTTTTTGTTGACTTGGCTGCTGAGCTGAGCGTCTCGACTTCCGGTGAGATCTGGCAATAACGCACGTTAAACATGGCGCCGGTATCGTTTTGGTTTGATGGTACACGAGAATAGAGCTGTAACAAGAAGCTGCGCGGTTTGCGTCCACATAGCGAACACGTGACCGGAGAAGTGCCCCTGTGATGTTCTCGGAAGACGGAAAGTATCATTCGTAATCGTCGTGTGTGCTTTGAGAGCGAAGGGAGTCACAGGGTCTACGAGTGCGCAACCACAAGCCAACGTTCACGACAGCGCTGCGTTGACTTCGGCGATCTCGTTCTGTTTGGTGCAACACGGCGATGCGACAAAGAACTGAAACGTTCGTGGTGTGTGTGGTGCGGTGCTTGGAAGTAGACACCCACACGGAGCGCAGATTGGTTGTTGTGGGGTTCAGTCCCGTCGTCGTCAGCTGATCCAGTCAAACTGGTCCGGGAGGACGCAGCTAGCGTTTTAAAAGTAAATCTTCCTTCGTTCCGTTTTAAAATGTGGAAGATTCCCGACGCATACCGTGAGTAAAAAGATGCGGGCGTTTTCAACAAAATTACGTCGTTTTAATTGAACAATGAACTTCGAATTGTTGTCCTAAATCTGCCGTTTTTATGCTTCGTGTTGTTGGACTGCGTTTGCACAGCGACGTGTTGCGCTCATCGTGCGGTGTGAATAAATTTGTGCATGAACTGAGACCATTTTTTTACGTAGTGAACATAGTGTGTGTGTCTAGTCGCGGACGTTAGGTGCACCCGGTGCGAATCTCGACGGCCTCCGGAGCGATATGACGAGAACGTAACTGGACACGTTTGTCGCTAGAGTAAAGCTATACCCACTCCGGAGTGCATTTCGGACGAAATGGCTATACGCACTCCGCCAAGAACTCATGTCCGTCGGGCCACCGTTTTCGAACGGCGCGTGTATCACTGGGGAGCGTGTTGACCCAGCCCCCCGCCTGCGTTCACGCCGCTTTGCGGCGACAGTATCGGCTGCTAATTACAAAACTTAACCAGTACACGCCGCTTCGCGGCGTCCAGCCGGCAACCCAAGCCCCGCTGTCCCCGATCGCACCTCCGGAAAGGGAGTCCCATTTAGTTCTGCGAAGTTTATTCGACAACATCATCGCAAAAAATAAATGTCGTAAACATCGCATTATGCCTCGACAAAACAAAATGTTTGGAAAATAAAAAAATAAAAAAGTACGCCCACCGCGGATCGAACCCGCGTCCACTTGCGTACAAAGCAGACGCCTTAACCCCTATGCTATGCCATCCTTTCTTTTTCAGCAAAAAACAAGTTTATTTAAATACTGCAGTTACACGCAACATGCGTGGGCACTTTCACATGTTTAGTCATTCTATTTTGAGGACAGAGAGACACAAAGAGTGGTTTACAGCATACAAGATAGCACAAAGAGTGAGTCCCGGATAACAGCCTACTGTCAGAAAAACGTTCTTGCTCGCACTCTCACGAATCCCGTTGCCTTGCCGCAATCAGCCCCTAGCGGGCCAGAAAGCATGGGATTGATCCCCAGTATCAGTCCCCGCTCCTGTCCCTCCGTTGCCGGGCGCTCTGGTCCCTGAGTTGTTTTGCCTCCAGTTTTCCTTTATGTGCTGCCATTCCCTTCCCTCGTGGTATTCCTCTCTCGCGGCAATCGAGAGGAGCCACCTCAGCCTTGACGTGAAGTAGTCCCATGTCGGCCTAGCGTCGGTGTGACATTCCACCATGGCAGTGCGCGCCAACCATATGGCCTGTAGACCCAGCAGGACAATTGCCGGGGCCACGTCCGAATTGTCAGCACCTCCGAGGTGCAAATACTTAAAGGTTATCCACTCGATTGCTTAGAAAACTCGTGTTGACCATTCGTTTTATACGAGGTTAGCGGAGTGATAGCCATCTCGTCCGAAATGCACTCCGGAGTGTGTATAGCTTTACTCTTGTCGCGACCGCCCGATTGCCTTCAGCCAGATGGCATTCCTTTCGGGGCGACATGGCTGCTGGAAGGCTCGCTATCGGGATCACTCACCTGACATGTCCGAAAAGTCGGCATTTGCACGAACCAACAAGAAAAAAAAAGAAAAAAAAGCACGCTAAGCAAACAAAAAGGAAACGAAAGAACCACACTATGAAAGCCAAAACGCCGTGTCGCTTCTTATCACTAATACCTCCGACAGCTGCTAAACACACACTACTTCACTTCAAGAAGTCCCATTCAAGCACCTGGCTCGGCACGAGACACTGATCCCTTCGGCGAAACGATTAGTCGAGGTAGGCGAGACAGGCGAGAGCATGAGACTTCGGCGGCCATGAAAGAATGGCGAAGCTTTTAGCTTGTTATGGTATGAATCCAAACGGAAGTGCCCGTCTTGTAGACCTTTTGTAAAGAATCATAACTCTCATCACAAGGGCTATTCTTTAAACGTAAAAATATGCAGCTCAAAAGGAAATTGTAAGCATATAACAAAGGTTCAACAACCAAGATC
This sequence comes from Ixodes ricinus, assembly GCA_037355805.1. NCBI lineage: Eukaryota > Metazoa > Arthropoda > Arachnida > Ixodida > Ixodidae > Ixodes > Ixodes ricinus. The sequence continues at coordinate 82,304 of JAZHYW010009143.1, forward strand.
TAAGCTGTCAATCAAGCTCTTAGCCAATGAGAAGTATAGAAGCCAATTGGGATTGACGTCACGGTATTCCAACTTCGTGGCGCGATTTAAAACGGAAGAAGTAGCCGCGAACTAAAATCCGTCTCACACAATAAATTTTGCTGTAAAATTTTATTTTTCTCGCGGAAAAATTGTTTTTTGACATGCTTGTCCCAATTAGGCTGTTTAAAAAAAAACTTTTTTTCCTTTGCAGTTACCCTTTAAGTCGCCGTCCTAATACGTAACACAAAGGCACTCTCTGAGACGTCTTTCATCTGGGCATGAGGGCCGCATTGTTAATGTGGACCTCGCGTGCAGACGATTTCGAAGTCGAATAAATCAAGTATGCTTCGAGAATAATTGAGGCGTGTACTCAGATGATATTGCGATCCCAACCGCGGCGAACTCCTTGTCCTTTCTAGGATGGTTGAGCAGTGTGACTAGGATTTTAAAGTGCCGCAGACAAACCTAGCGTCTATATTTGCAGTGGCGAAATGACCCATATTGATTGTCCTAAAAGTAGGCTTGGACGGCGCACTTGGAGAAAAAAAATATTTTCTATAATCTGATTTCACACACACACATACCCAACTTACTAACGTAAACGACGAAATGATGCAATCCTTAGCTTCATCAAGGAGTTTAAACAGCAAAGTGTTGTTTACCTTTTTATTTCTTTATTTATGATCACTGCAATCACCATCGCGTGCCTTGCATTTGGCCAATCGCACGCTTCTTCCGCTGCAGACTTGCATGTGTGCTTTTCTCGCGTACAGACCACGCGTCATATTGATGGTCGAGACAAATTTGTGCAAACCAAAGCGGTGATTTTCTGTAAATGCGATAGCATTTTTCGTTGCACACCACCTGTGACACACTTTGCACACAGGCTGTGTGCTCATGTACAGTCACGTGCATTGGTCATGTGCATAGATTAGGTGAGGTCCAGGCCACGTCAGGTTTTCAGAGGTCGACCTCAAGGACGATGTCTTGACGACGTCGACGATGACGTCCTCAGGACGACGTCAAAAATGACATCTAGAACGACCTCTAACACGAACTCTATAGGCGACATCAAAGACGACCGCCAGAACGACCTCTAGGAAGCCCTGAAGGGCGACGTCGAGAACGACGTTCTAGAGAACGAGGTTAAAGACGACATCTGAGGACAAACTTTAGGATTTCCTCTGAGTGACCTGACTCTCAATGACGGCCTCTAGGACCAGCTATAGGAGTACTTCCAAGGACGACGTCTGAGATGACATCAAAGACGACATCTACGACCACCTCTAGGGTGACGTCGAGGGCGACACCAAGGACGATCTGTAGAACCACCTCAAAGATGACGTTGAGGATGACGTCCTAGAGTGACGACGTCAGAGTGCGTACGTATAGGACAGCCTGTTGGATGGTCTACTAATGTGAATTCAAGGACGAGCGCGTAATGCGTAATTCAAGGACAAGCGCGTAATGCCGCTTCGCAAACGTGCCGCGCAATGCGGTGCAAGCACAGTGAATGGAAATCGGCTACTGCTCATACCTACTGCGCATTAAGAGGCCAAAATATACATAGCTGAAAATCTTGACTAGTAGCATAATAACGCTATCGTACATTAAAGACACGCGCGAGCCGTCGCTGACCTCTTAATCGCCCTTATTCATCTCCCCGGACTCGGCCAAACCAAATACTTCACTAGGGGAAAATGCATGACACTCTCCTCATTTGCACAAGACAAAACGACGACCGCGCCTCATCCTCCACTGGTGGAGTGATTTATTTGTCGATGTCCCTCGCCCCAACCCCCTCTTTTCGCCGCCAGCCACGTGACCAGGTGACGCCGCGGAGTGAGGTATGGTTGACGGAGTGTTGTAGTAAAGTAAACTATTTGGCACAACTACTGAGCCTTGAACAGGATTGAGCAGTATCCCGAAACAAATGTATCGAGTTTGTATTTTAGATTTACTGAAATATTTATATATCTGTATCCCGAAAGCATTTTTCAACCAGTGTTTGTATTTTAGTATCGGAATACATTTTTGGTGTATAACTTGTATCGTGATACAGTCCCGGGCCAATACACCTCGTTACAATATTTGAGAAGTAAGTGCCCCCTAGTGAAAGTTTAAAAGACTGTTTCTCTTCCTCTTACGTGCTTTATGGCGGTAGGAGGTACAGTGAATGGTACCTTCAGGCTTTGTTATCAAGCAGAGCAAGTTATGTTTTGAACATTGTGATTCCGATATTTGTGACTCTCTCCTCTATTCTTCCAAAGTTAACGTGTGTCTTGCGGAGTGCTTCAGTTGGACAACTATTTTTGTAGTGTCAAAACGTTGAAGGCTCTGAGGGTACGAGCTTTACACTTATACATTGCTCTCCCAGCCCCATTTACTAGGGCGAGGAAAACATTTTCACCATCAGATCTTTAGATAAAAGAGCATCATTTCATTCCAAGGTGACGTCTTGAAGTGACCGCAAAAGAGGTACTGACATGGGAGTAGAGGATGCTGACCTCTTGGGGATATTTGGGTATGATATAAAACGAATTTCCAAGTTCTTGTGGCATTGCTTAATAGGCGTGCAATACATCTCAAAAGCGAACTGCACTGCATTATGTATGAAATGTATTTACAACCTGCTGTAGACTCGCTTGATTTCGACAGCTTTTTGTGAAAATAAAAATGAAAATTCTATACGAAAACAATTTCCACCGAGAACGCACAAGTTCTACTTCAATCTTTACCTTGCGGTTAGTATGAGTTCTCGCTTTCAATGGAGGGCTCGTTTTCGCTTTAAAGTGCAGACCCTGCCAACGAACCCAACTTATTTCCGCCTTCAAGCGTGGCCTTGATATATGCACAACAAAATATTTGCATTGTTTAAAACGTTTTCAGTTATAAAACGGTGTTTGTTTATTTTAATATGATCCCGCGTTCGTTGACACTTGTGGCACGCTTAATTCTCGTTCACTAACATGACTCTTTGCCCAAATTCTCTGCGGCTGATCAACGAGCTATTTAAAAAGCATCTAAAGTTAATGTATGAGAAGATAAAATATGTAGAACAATGTTGTTTCATTTCTGTTTTACACATATAAACTTTTGCCGAGTAAAAAAATGTACATCACAAAAGCTTTTTGCTTTAATGTATGACAATTAGTGCATTGGCAAAATGTATTCCTGTATACATATTTAAAAAAAATTATTTTTCAAATGTATTTGAGATTTGTATCGTGGTACTTTTCGATAGATGTATTTCGGTATCAGTTTTTAACAGTCTCCGTCATGCATCCCAGTATTTGTATTTAGAGAATCTCTGCCCAACACTGGCCTTGAATTAGTCTCGCACTACTGTGTAGCTTTTAGTCTAGAAAGCTAATTTTATGAATCTTTAAATCTTGATTCATGTTTTCAACTCCTTAGTACGTTTGCGACTTGAATTGGACTCCAAGGTATGTAGTTTGCTATAAAAAATGAAGGACATTTACAACTCCCTGTAACGCCAAATTAGAGCGCAGCTCTTAAGGAGGAGGTGGGGAGGGTACTGAGGGGAAGGGTATGCCCCTCCTCCTCAACCATACCCTATCCTCCTCCTGTGCTCCTCCCTCCTTCCTCCTTCTCCTGCTCCTCTCTTGAGGTATTTCGGTTTTGCTATATACTGTGCTAAACAATCTGACATATAGATATATATATATATATATATATATATATATATATATATATATATTATTATATACAACGGGCATGGTGGCGGGGGGCCGAAGGCGTGGGTATAACTGAGAAGAAAAACCCTTGGTGAAAACAGCAACAATGGACGGTTTATTCTCCGATGTTTCAGTAAGAGTCCGATCCTCCGTCAGGCCTTCTGACGAAGGCCGTACTCCGGCCTTCGTCAGGAAGCTATGACAACTGTTTCACTGAATATAAAATAATTATTTAGAATTTAGGTTCTGCATGTACTTTTTTTACTTGGAATTAGCCTCATAACCTTTTCGTTCACCCTTCCACAATAGTTTTTCAGCACTATGTTCGTGCTGCACCAGAACGAGTTCTTCAGCACGAGCTCACTTGTGCGTCCTTCACATGCGTCGAAGTCGAAGTCTCGGCGGTAGACAGTAGTTCTATTGTAAGCTCGGTGACGAACTGACGCTGGATCGGAACGTTCAAAAAGCTATGCATGCTTGGCGAGTACTTGAGCAACAACGTACTTGTGTGTCACGGCATTAACGACGAACATATTTGGATAAAGGAGCCCCCCATCAATCCAATTCCTTGAGAAGAGAGTAGTTCTCCTGCGCAACTGAAACTGTTGCCGTCTTATCTTCTACAGTAAGCGCCGCCCTCCATTTTTGACATTTCGGCTTTTTCAAAGCGGCATAAACTGCAGACCTTGCAACGTAGACTAGGACTGGGAGGGTCTAATTTATCGCTTGTGACACTGCCTCTTCTGTAACTATACTATATTGCAGCTGGGCCTTGGCGTGTCTACTTGTTTTTCAAGCTCCTCCCATCGCTCGTCTTCACACGGGATTGTCGTCAACGTACTCTGCAGTCGCAGCTTATTTTCACCTTCATAAAGCTGTCTGATACATATGTGATATTGCGAACCCAGCCAGCTGCCTGTACTTCCTGAGACAGTCCTTCCAAGCTACCAGTCTGAATCTTTCCCAGCAGGACAAAGTTCAGCCCGAGTTTAGTGAAGCAGTATTCGGTGAACTCTACAAGTGTAGGTACTGTTTGACAGAGTGCTCCGCGAGTCTCCTTGATTAGCGTGCCACTGGTAAGGTTCTCGCTCTCCCATACGTCAAGCCAGGCCTCCAGCCAGTCAAAAAGTCTGCACGAAAAATGCACATTCGGATCGTCCTCTGCAGAAGTCACTGGTTTTTCAAAGTCGTCTCTGAGTCGCGTTTCTTTTTTCGGCGTTCACGTTAAAATTTTCTTCAGATTTTGAGACCTCGACGATTTCATTCATTTCTTTAATAATATGCGTCAGAGAGGTGGGAACAAGAGGGGGACATAGAGCGAAGGCTACAGGCTCCTGACCGTGGTTCTGAAAACGGGAGCTTGCGCTACAAAGATACGTTTCTCAAATTAAAAGCGAGAGCTAGCTTGTGCTTGTCGCATTCGCTGCCACGTCAGCGCAAAATTCAACGAAATAAATAAAATATTGAAAAAAGAAAAGAAAAACAATTTGAAAAGTTATGAGAGTTTTCACCCTTGTATGCGTCGATAAAACCAGGTTTTTTCGAGGTATCGCCCGTACCCATACTTTTCGCGGTTCTTCATCATCCGGGAACTTAAACACAGGCCCTTTCTTCGAGAACGTTTCATAGTTCACATGGCACCAAGGGACACACCATGAGGCATGACTATCCCGAAAGCCGCCCGTAACTTGACTGCCACCGCGCGTTAACCGCCATGCACATCAAACACAAAAGACAAAAGCGACGGTTAGAGCAGTTTGCGTACTCCCGCCGCGAGACTTGTGCAAGCCGCCGTGCGCAAAGTAGGCCAAAATCGTCATTGCGCAACTGCCTGGGAGAACCCTGGGCTTAGAGAAAGCTAAAAACCAAAAACACGAAAAAAAAAAAGACCGGAGCATGCGTTGCTTGGCGTCCTCGGGAAAACACATATAAGAAAAAAAGAGCATGTGCTGCGGATAAGCTTTCTCTCAGGTCGGCCCACTCGTCGTGAATCTGTGACGTCAGAACTCCGAGCGCTGCGGCCCTTGTTGGTGTTGGCAGGGGCAATCCCTCCCTCAGTACCCTTGCCTCCTCCTCCTCAAGAGCTGCGCTCTAATTCGGCCTTACCGGGTGTTGTAAACGTCTTTTTTGTTTGTTCTCTCTGTAAACGTTGCGTCAAGTAAATTTGAGAACCCTGTTGCTTGTTCGATGTCCGAAGGTTCTACACGCCGAACCTTCCACGGCGATTTCTCTAGACGTTCACCCGTCGGGTCATCATGGCATGCATGAAAGGTCTGTTCACGGAGACCTTTAGAAAATTACCAGAAGCAGTGCTGACTTCATGGCCCCAAAGTTATTTGTGTAGAGTACACCCTGCCTAATGGCGAAGGTTGTTAGCAGCGCGCAAGCACACGAGGAAGTGCAGTGTCATGACCTTTCATGTGCTCAATCACTGCACGGAGTTCTGTGTCGTTCCGCTGATGTGTTGCCATATGTGATGTGTTGCCATACTTCGTCGTCATCGACGTCCGTAGACATATACAGGGTGTCACAAAAGCAAATTTACATGGTCTTTTTTACCGCAAAAATAAACTAGGCAACGCCGAACGCTCATTCTTCACCGAAAGGTAGAGCTAGAGGTCACAACCAAATGCCAAAGTGTCAGCCCGATCCGATAACTTAATCAAAAGTTATAAGTGATTTTGTGAAAATTCCAATGGGAAAATGCAGCCCATTTTCGCCCGTTTTCGGTTTCTGGTGCCATACAGCCCCATGTGTTCGAAAACTCCGCCGGCCGCCATTTTTCCATTGAAATGTTCAGAAAATCACTTATAACTTTTGATTAAGTTATCGGACCAGGCTGAAACTTTGGCATCTGGTTGTGACCTCTAGCGCTACCTTTGGGCGGAAAATGAGCGTTCGGCGATGCCTAGTTTATTTTTGCGGTAAACTAAAACGGGTAAATGTCTTTTTATGACACCCTGTACTTTGACTGGACCGGTTCCTCGACAGAGAGTCAGCGTCAAACTGCTTGCGGCCGGACTTGTACAGGATGGTCATGTCGAATTCCTGCAGTCGTAGGCTCTAGAGAGCTAGGCGCCGTGAGGGGTCCTTTATGTTTGAGAGCCAATCGAGCGAGTGGAGGACTGTGATCACGCGGAAAGGACTCATATATAGATAGAGCCGGAACTTCGTTATCCCCTTGACGTAAGCACGGCATTGTTTTTCTATCGTTCAGTAGTTGCTCTCCGCCTTAGACAGCGTCCAACTTTCGCATGCAATGACTTCCTCTGTGGCTTCCTATTGTTGGACCAGTGCGGCGCCAAGTCTGGTATTACTGGCATCGGTGTGAATGTCTATTTCTGCAAACAGATCGAAATGGCCAAAGAGAAGATTGGTTGACGTCGTCGTCTCAGTTCGTTGGATGCCCGCTGTTGCTCTTCTGTGCACTCAGATTTTGCAGCGTCCTTCGAAAGGTGCGTCAGGTTGCAGAGAGCTTGGCAAGTCATGAAAAAAGCACCAATAGTAGACACAAAGGTCCAGGGATCTTCTTGCAGCCTTTACGTTCGACGGTGGTGAAGATGCGGCTACGGCGCGCGTCTTCTCATCGTCCTAACGAATACCTTCTGTTGCTGACCACGGGCGCTAGGAAGTTCTATTCGCGAAAACCGAACCTACATTTTGTCGGCTTCAGAGTGAGTCCAGCTGTTTTGATGGCCTGAAACACGTCTCGAAGGCGTTTCAAGTGCATTTCAAAATCCTGTGAAAAAACAAGGACGTCATTGAGGTATGCAAGACAAATTCGCCACCTGAGACCTGCCAGCATGGTGGCCATGCCATTCTGGAATGTTGATGGTGCTCTACATAGTCCGAAACGCATCACCTTGAACTCGTAGCATCCGTCCGGTGTGACGAAGGCAGTCCTCTCGTGGTCCGGTGTCTTGATTTCTGCCTGACAATTGCCACTCTTGAAGTCCATCGTTGATAATTATCGGGAGTGAGGCTGCCGGTCCAATGTGTCGTCGAAGCGAGAAAGTGGGTACACGTATGTTTTCCGTCACAGCGTTCAGTCGACGATACTCCACGCAGAACTGCAAGGGTCCATCCTTCTTCTTAACGAGCACAACTGGAGAGGCCCAAGAACTTCTTGTAGGCTGGATGATGTCGTCGTCGGGGAATTCTGGCACTTGCTCTTGAATCAGCTCTTTCTCTTTCAATGAAATTCGGTACGGAGTCTGGTGGACCGAAAGCGGGTCGTCCTCGTTAACAGCGTGCTGCTTCACTGAAGTCGTTTCTCTCACCCTTGAGGTCGTGGCGAAGAGCTCCTGTACTCGCCGAGAAAATCAAGCAGCCATCGTCATTCTGTAGCAGGCAGCTTTGTATTGAGGACAAGATACGGAAGTGGCGTTCTTTTATGCCGTGGTGAAAACGAGACCTCCAAGAGGGCAATGATTGCGGCTGAGTTTCGGAGCTCTTCGACGAGGCTCATGGCGGTGCCCTCCGTAAGGTGCTGCGTCTCATGTCTGAAGTTGGTCACAAGGACCGTGGTGCGCCAAACTTAGGTGTTGGTTACACCTTTTGCGACGCCGATTCCTCTTCCTAGGAGCAGTTGGACGCTTGCTTCCAGCAAAGCTACGCCGTTGGTGTCTGCGTTGGTCCCAACGTGCACAAATACACTCGACCGCAGCGGCACGTTCACATGGTGATCGAGTACTCGGAGCGTGGCTGACGTTGCTATAGGTTCCACCGGCAGTAAAACAGGCTTTCTTAGCGTCATATGGTTCGCTTCACGGTAGATGACGGTACCTTGCTCGCACAGGAATTCCGTTCCGGGGACAACGTCCCTCGAAGGCAAGTGTAGAACGACGAACTTCACCGGACAGGTTTCACGGTGAATTTCGACTCGAGCAGTGCACCTTCCAACGGGTGTAAACAGTTCCACCGGCAGTGCGTACCTGGAGGACCATCCCACGTGTTGTGGCTCTCCGGAGGTGTCGAGAGAGCTTCATGCTCAAAACGGAGTAGCGCACCGATGTCCGCGAGTACCGACGTATCATGGCCGTTGATGACAACATTTTGGTTCTCGGGGACCGTTGCGGAAGCGTCTTCAAATTGCGGGGCGTCGCATGAGTGGGAGCTCTTCGGCGTTCTTTGAGGCACTTTACGTCGCCAGCCTACGGGCACTCTACCCACAGGGGTCGCCGCTCATAGATTTTCCTGCGACAAAATGGTGACAGGCTCTCACGGCAGGATCTGTGTAGAGGTAACACTGGGCGGTGGGGTGACGGCGAACGGAAGCCGCGGCGGGAGACGGTCCTGGAGATGGCGAATGGCGGAGTATTCGCCGGTTGCCATATCCATGACGGTGGAAGCGGTGGAGGTACTCGGAGGCCCGTGCTTGAAGGGCTTGTTCGATGCATAGGGCATCAGTGACGAAACGTTCGAAGGTGTTAGGCGGGTTTGTACCGGGCCTTTAAAGATGTTTTTCTTCACAACCCGCATCAGGACCCTCAGCGTTTTTTTCTGGAAGCGTTTGGGTCGGCGCGCTTCGTCAGGCGCAAAACGTCACCAACGAAACTTGCGGCGCTCTCGTTCGGCCCTTGAATTCTTGCTTGAAGAATTTCTTTAGCCTGTTGACGTCGCTGCTGGTAGGCGAATGTGCGTTTAAGCTCGGTCTTGAAGTCTTTCCACGACGTGATTGACGCTTCGTGGGCATCAAACCAGGTGCTTTTCGCGCCTCCTTGAGCGAAGTAGACATTTTGCAGGCTCCGCTCAGGCACCCATTCGTTGAATTGGCGACGCACTTCTACTGGCTCAACCAGCCTTCCATATCTTCGTAAAGATCATCATGGAAATTAGCCGGCGTCTGTGGTAGGTCCTGCACGTAGACGAGGGTGTTCATCGTCGTTGTCCGCTTCTACTCGGCTGCTGTGATAGTTGACCGGACTCCGGAGGCTGGCTTTGGTGGTGGCGGCTGGCTCGGGTTTCGGTTTCGTCGACGGAGATTAGCTTTGCGAGACTGGAGAAGGATCGAGTCCGACAGATCATCTGACTGGTACGTTTTTCGGGCATGGAATGCGGTATCCTGCACCTCCACCAAAATGTCCCGAATGACAATTGGCGGCGCGATGAATCACTGAATAAAACTAAACGTCTAATGGGGTGACCTTTGCCCCAAACTAAACAAAGAATGGCTAGCGTCGCTGGCGTCGATGGCGGCGTAACAGCAATATTGAGCGCTGGGACGAGAATGATTCCGGGTCGCCTCGCGGAGCCGCTTTTGCACACGCGTGGGCTTCTGGAAGAATCGGCGTAGAAGGTTCGGCACGTAGAACATTCGGACTCCCGAACAAGTAATAAGGGTTTTCCAATTTACGAGAACGCGACAATTACAAAATAACAAAGGTGCGCCCGCTACAAGGCATCGAACCTTGCCCTTTGAGTGAAAGCCAAGCGCGCCGTCGATTTGGCTAGCGGCGCATGCGAAAATGTCTGCCACCAACCTGCGTAGCCACATCAGCACCACCAAGGGGATCGTCGAATTCGAGCTGGTCGCCTGTACGAACCCGAATGCTACACTCCATCTCATAAAGATCAACATTGCAGACAAAGGCATAGGTACGAGCGCGTGGCATTGCATGGTACCCTTTTATGCAAGAGTTCTCGTAAAAACAAGACTTTAATTGAGGTGTGCTCACGCATCTGTGCATATTCATTTACTGCAGTCATTTGTGAGCTGGTGTATAAAGTGCAGCCTCAAACAGGAATATTTCGAGTTTGATGCTCCGCCTAAAGTTTGAGTTAAAACTCAAAATATACTCGTTTTCCACCATTGATAGCACTACTAGCTGCACTGTTCTTGAGCGGCAACATTATTTGAGAAGGCAAGGACCGCGTGTTTTGGCCGCGATAACCATTTTGCCTTCTTTACAATCATCGACTCTGTATACTTGAGACCAGTGGACCCGCTTGTGCTCGTGAAAACAGAGAAATATAAAGTACTCATTGGAGTCTTGAGACAATATTCTCGGTAGAGGCTTCCTTTACTCGGTAGTGCAATCAAGCGTCGCTAATGCAGTCCTTTTGACATTGCTGTCGTGTTGTCATTGAACCCGGCGCAGATAATAAACTCATACTTGAGGGTTTGTAGTGTTACCTGTTCTTAAATTTATCCTACTTTTTTCTCAAGTGGTTGTGTTCAGTAACTGCTATATCTTTTTATAAATCGCCGCATATTAGTGGGGGGCAAGATGGCAGTTCGGCTAGCAGGTGACAGAGTTGTCCCCATTTTGGATCGGGCCGCCGTCTTAGCAACATTAGGGAACACTGAGCAAACTGGGCGTACCGATCCTTCAACCGCTGATTCTTTTTTTAAATATTGTTTCCCCCATGCTTGTGTTCTTGCAATGTTTGCACTAGCCAAACTGTTCCCTTCATTAAGTAATCCGTCGCAGAGTTTGCTTAACGGAAATGATGTGCTGCTTGGAGGTAGAAACTTGTTTTTCGGGTGTGCAAGTTCTACGCTTTCGGTTAGCCACAAATGATGTTGTCGTCGTAGGCGCTATGTTAACCGTGATGTAATCTTGAAAAATGCGATAATGTGAAAATGCTTCTTCATGAAATGTTAATATTCTCTAAATTCCAATATTATGTACAGAGTGATTGAACCGTACTCTAGCAGAAAACAACATTGTTGAACCATTTTCGTCATATTCGAGAATTAGGATCCTCCTTGATATGTAATTTGATTTGTGTTCTTAGAATTGTTTCTTAGTCATTTTTGTTAGGGCGAAAAATTAATTTTTTTTCAAAGAGTTTACTATTGAAACTTTCAGTGAAGTGGCAGAATGCCATTTCACACATGCAAAAATATAGTGACTGTCTGATAATGACTGTACGTCTTTTCACGAAGTATTTCGCAGGGCGTCTGCTCATGAGGCTGTATATACGTGCTGACCTATAAAAAAAAGAGAAAATCATATCTTACAAAAATTAATGAAAACGCATAGCGGAAAATAACCATGAACGTAGCGTATATGCATCACTATTATTTGAGAACGCAGATGCCTATTTTAAGGTTTGCCATAGTTGCCTACATTAGATTTTCTCTCACATAGTTCATAAATGACATTGTTTTCTTCAATATGCCTTATAATTTTCTGATACGCGAATGTAATGCATTAGGGTTCATCGCAGACAATGATGCGTTTTTCATGTGTAAAATACATGTATGATTGAAGACTTTCTGAGTCTACTTGATATGGTGAGTGTCCCCAGAAAACAATTTTCTTTTGAAGTTTTTGTTCTTCAAGTGCATCCTTCGTACTGTTTCAGGGAATATGGGCCGGATGGGGCATATGGTTTAGTAGGGGAGAACTATATTTAAATGTCTGTATTCTTTTTTTTTCAGTGGACAAGGCGTCATTCGGATGTGCTGTTACGTTGCTGAAGGTTTTGATAGAGTTTGACAGTCTTAAGCATCACAATCGTGAGGGACGCCAATCCCCATTCAGTATCTTCTTTGAAGCGGGGGTGAGCTTTCATTGCCACAGATTACTCATCAGTGTCGGGGAATGCTTCGCAGAGTTTTGAGTAAAACTGTTATGGCACCCGAGTGTGAGAAAGGCAGGATGTGTCTTCCGCACGCCAGACTTCCAGCATGCACTCATTGCCTTCCGCCGTCCTTTGGTTGCGCCTGCGCGCTGGAGGTGAACGAGACGCGTTCGGGTTGTCAAATCTAGGAAGCTCGCGCTCTGAGCGCCTGTCGTACTCACCTTGTCTGTGACCATAGATCCCTTGAATACTGAATAGAGCAAATATAAGGCGTCGCAAAACCGATGTGGGATGGGCACATTTACGTGGTGGTTATGAGTGCAGTTCTGGCGTAAGAGTACATTGCGTAAATATTCCAATGAACGGTGTGCATTGCAACGTCCAACAAATGAGCATTTAGGGGTGCATTTATTGTAATCAAATCTTATAGGTGTGCATGTCAGAAAAAAAAACATTATGCCTAATATGTTTGTTTCACTTATGTACCGGGGAAAAAAGCAACCTGTATCGCTGAGGCTGCTACTAACAGAGGGTACCCCACACGCTCGGATATTCTAGGTCTGCTTTCGGCCGATCTTCTCAGAGAGGATTTGGCGCTTTTGTTTAACGCTGTACCACCTGTGGGTAGCAGCGACAGTTAAATGTGTGTTACCGTTTTCTTTTCTGTGCATACAAAAACACAATATATTTTTTCCTCTAGCTTTTTTCTGAACATGTATTCACAAAAGTTTTGCATGGTAAATGTACCCAGTGAAGACAGTTTCGTGAAATGGTTAATTAAACTCAGTGTTTTTGTTTATACAGACGAATTCGTTTGCACCCTAGTCTCGCTCGCCATCACCCAGTAAACAGTTTAGGTAAAGAGATGTTGTTTTAATTACTCTGCAATGAGTACACTAAAATCTGCCAAACCAGGTTCTGTGCCGTGTTCATATACGCAGCATCCAACATCGAATAAAATTGCTTCGTCCTGCTTCATATTCGTCTTGTCAGTCATAGGAGCGTGAAAAATCCTTTGCCTTATGCAACGAATGCATGTACCCCCAATTAAGGCCTACTGTAGAGCCCTTGGCTTTCTGGCTTGGGGCTATGCCAACAAGGCAACTTCAAAGAGGCGTTATATGTGCCGCTAATGCTCTTACTCCTGGCCCGTCTGATATATTCGCCTAAGGCAGTACACACATGGATGATGAAATCATAGTTACTTGAACGATCATCGAACTGCAAATGTCACATCAATGAAAATTCGTTCATTTTTGCCATTTTTGTATGAGCGCTGTTGAAATTCCATATTGATGGGTACTTACAAAAATATTTTCCAAATTCCATCTTACGGGATCAGATGAAAGCAATTTTACTTTACATTTCATCTTGTGTGCAGCAGAACACTGAAGCTCCATGCTGATTGACAACGGAAATTCACTTAAATTTATTCGCTCGCAGAGTACAAGAATGGAACTGCGGTCCAGTTTGATTGCTACAATTACTGACGCAAAACCTGTTTCGAAATGCTATTACTCGAACGTTTTCCATGACCCATGACCGCTCGATTGTTTTCATTTTGATATATAACTTATATATTTCTATTTGTTACAGTTTTACTGCTAATGTTTGTATCTGCTATCCCCCTCTTTCATTTCCTCGGACCGTGAGAGCATGTTTAAATTATAAATGAGTAAAAAACACTCTTGTCAATTGTGCAAAACGAAGCAGATACAAAACAAATATAGAACCGTGCCTATGCGTTTAGAAATTATAGACGTTTAGAAATTATAGGAGAGGAAATGACGTCAGCCTCCTAGCTTATGCTAAGTCATCCTGCCGCGTTACCAGTCTCTCTCTCTTGTCCTCCTCCTCAAGGAAAAGCCCTAGTCGTACCTCGCGTGGTTTCCGGTTGTGAGTGTGTAGGGAAGAGTGGCCCTAGATGTTTGTACGGCTCGAGCAATTGAAAATTTGGACGCGGCGGCCGTGACCTCTACACCGATCAACGAGTGCATGTGTGCTTTAATTTTTCGGCTTATCGTCACCTATAAATTGAAGGAACAGGAATCATAACCATCATTTTTGGAACATCGGTACTCTAAACCCGTATTAAACTACAAATCACGTCTCCGAAAGTGCCAGCTAAAAACATGCTTTTGCGTGCGGTTAAGGAAAAGATTAGTTGCTAAAAGAAAAAGTAGTAATCTGCGTGAAGTCCTTTTAGTTTGCAAAGGACGCGGGGAGAGCGAAGTAACTCTTTTAATTTCTTTCTCTTTGGTCATGTAATTTCTTGTCCAACATTTTGATACTCAAAAGCTCCATCTTTGGCCACACGATCAAAAATGTTAGTTTAATAGGACCTAAAACTGATTTGTGTCGTCTTCTTTAAGGGTCATGGATCCCTTAAATTTGCAACGTATTACCATGATATTGGAAAAAAACAGAATCGGGAGTCCCCGAGTTACAGTACAAATTCACTCGGATTATTAAGAGCGGATGTAGCTTTTTCGACGTTCACAGAATTAATATACGAGAGAACAATAGATGCTTAGCGATGTTTGAGAAATGTGTATCACATCAACTGAAGTTTTGACTTATCCTCGTTTTAATAATATATGTGCCTACTAATTAAAAAACATACGTTGATTAAACGAGTTGAAGTAAACAATAAAAAATAAACGGCATCTTGGGTTGCGCACGATTGTGTAAACCTGAATTCGCAAATATGGTTACACATTTCGCATAGCCCAATATCTGTCATCTAGCCGGCTCAAGGATGCTGGTCTCAATCCCCTACCCTGCCGTTACAGTTTGTAATACGTTTACCGAACCTTTTTGTTTCCCAGAGCATGTATTGACTCACGAAAGCCCTTTCGCGCTTGTGTGTGACAACATGCAGTCGATGATAAGATATTACATAACCTTATCATAAAGAAAACACAAATATCTTACAGTGATCAAACTTACTACACCATCAATATACAATCTGAAAATTTTCTTGGCATCCGGCTAACCACAATATACTAGGATGACGTGAATTGTTTTATATTAAGTTGTGAATTACAAGAATATGCAATTAAACATTCCGCAGACAACAAAAGAAATCTAAAACAAATGAAGATAACTATAAACTGAACACCGGATATAAACGATATGAAAATAACTATTAAAATATATCAGCGAAGGAAAAAGAAACCCTAACTGGTAGATTCAAGATATTGCAAACAAATATTGTGTACAGCAAAGTAAATCTGGAAGAAGACAAATCATAACATTTATTGCGACTTAAAAAAATGTACTGCCTAAAAACGAAATAGAGACTTTCAATGCCATTCTATAAGACCTAATTTAACAGCCATTAAGACGTGACAGTCAAAAGCTATGCATCTATATGCAATGTAAAATTTATATTAACGCAAAATCACAAACAATGCTAAAAGGCACGAATTGACATTCACTGTGAATCGATTTGCGTAGGCATCGTACAGGATTTCGGGCATCTACCATTATGGTATCAAAATCAGGCAATCCCGTGGTCACGCACGAGTCGTGAGGTGCAGTTTGTTAATTCCACATGAGCCCCGGTACTTTTATGCCCTTGCTGTTACGTCAGGAGGCGTCACAAATCTGGCACATCTTCTTTCCTATTTTAACCAGGGTTTACATGTGCAGGACTTCGTTGAACCTTTCATCGTAGGTCAACTTTTCTGTAGGGTGACCACGTCTAGATGACCTACATGAGGCGTGGGAGCTTGTGGTGGTAATACGGGTGAGCCGTGACGGTGCAGTGGTGGTGGTGGTGGCGTTGTTGCTTGGGGTGGCTTCAGTCGAAGTGGGTATTGGTTGAGGTGATTCATCCAGTGAGAATTTGTTGTTATCGTCCCATTTAGACCGAAGGATTCTGGCGTCGGCTGCAGTTGTAGTCGGTTTCTGAAAAGTAGGCGGTCCTTTTCTGTCAGTACGGCATATGAACTAGGAACAAATGGGATTGTAAATATGGATGAGATGCTATAGCCAATCAGCGATGCAAGTCTGAGAATTTTGCCGGAACTAAGAGGGCGCGGGTAATGTCCGGCTTTATTTCGTTTGTAATTTCGTTCCCCTGTTTTTGGTGTCTGTGCGAAGACTGGCACGCGGGACCGAAGTCTCTAACTCATGAGTAGGTTAACCCTGTGTCCGGCCGTCAGCAAATGGGGTTGCCCCATAGTTGAACACATCCAGCCAGATGTGTTATCCTGCCGTTGTTTTCTTGGGATTGTGTATAGCGATTTCGACACCCTATTCGGCCAGGCCATCGGAACCCGGGAAGAGAGGACTTGATGTGCTATGCTGGGAATCATAAATAGATGAAAACGCTTCAAATTCTCCAATAAACGTCCATAGATACACCGTCTCGTGCAAAGGTCTAACTTAATTTCGCTACTATTTTTCGCGGTGTAGTGTCATTGAGTGCAAAAAGGCAGCCGGGCCGCCTCTTCGAAATACGTCGTGTTTTTGAGACTTGTGGCCTTCAAGTATACTCATTCAATCGTTGCTTCAACTTGAGATACTTCTGTTGCAGGTCAACTGACAGTCGCAGTGTTTCAGGAGGCTTCAGAGTATCCATCTAGGTCTTCTGGTTTTAGCTAAGCCTAACCAGCTCAGAGTCCTGTTGGCTGCACTATGTATCGCAAGCAAGGAATTCGTGGTCACGCGTGAGTGCTGAGATGTAATATTTTTATTCCACGTGAGCGCCAGCTCTTTCATACCCGAGCTTCCACATCAGTTCACGTCACACATTTGGTACAATAACCGCGCGGTGTACGTTAAAGACACCAGGCTGGCAATTACTATGTACGGGCTAAATGTATCATTTACAGCGGTTGTATAACACGCCTCTTCAGGCAGAATGAAATCCTGTTATAGACATTTTCCAACGGGGCGGAACCATCTTGAATATTGTCGTTTCCAGCATGAGCGAAAGAATTGCTGGGCGATTTCGACACCTATAAAATACACCTAGAATATGCGCGTAACCGTCACCCGTTCTGGCTGTACATCTCCTATATTAATTTATTATTTGAAGTTCTAAGTGTTATATTTTAGTGGCTGTTGTGGCGATGCCACTATCGCGATAGTCATAAAAAAGCAAGAATCGAATAAAAATAATTTTGTTTTGCGCTGCACTCTGAGAAAAAACGGGTCAGTATAGTCCTCTCTAAAGGGAGGAACGCTCTTGATACATATGTTCCTACGGAAAGAGAGAAGCTTTCGTCCCTAAAGCAGGGGAGCAAAAGTTTCTCCGTCGCCTGCATCTCATTATGGCGGCCACGAATCGAGCAAATCGAGCTCAATAAGGCTTAACGAGAACACGAAGTCTATTGTACGGAGCGAGAGGAGCAGCGAATAAAAACGTAACACGAGCTTTCCGCGAACTGTATTTATTTCCGAAGCCGGCTTCCCCTGCAGGTAAAGAAACTTCCGTTTTGAAAGCATGCAGTCACTCAGTCGTCTCATCGTCAGCACTGCGATGTTAAACGGAGACAACCGGCACCCAGTTCGCGCACTTTGTCTTACCTTTGCTATTCCTCGAGCCACAATTCCTTCGTCAACCGTTGCGTCAACCGCACATCACGGAGGAGTGGTAAACCATTCGCCCGCAAAACCAAAAGCCGCTCTCAAAAAAGCAAATCCGAAGCAGCCTCTTGGCTCGTTTCAGCACGGTAACACGAAATTATGGCGTAGCCGCGTAGCGTAAAAGGAGGTTAAATCGCTTGCCACCAGATGGCAGGGTCAAGCAGAGTGATCGCAAGTAGCTAGGCTAGGTGGCGCTAGTTAACGCCCAATTCATGTTCTACAAAAATATTTTATTTTCTCACGCCACCATTGCGCTTCGGGACCCTCTATTACACACAGGTATACACATTACGCGTCCTACGGTACAAGCATCAGCTGAACATACATAGAGCGCATACACATACATACAAACATCAATACAGACATTGCACACTAACCCGATCGACTACTCCCGAGCTCTGCGTTTCCGTCTTTTATACTGGTCGTTTTGAACGTACGGAATTTTTCGGTGACTCCCTAAGCAATAAAAAATATTCCCAGCATGTTGATTTTTTCCAGCAATGTCATACATCTGAGAGTATTTTTAATGGCTCAGGGGATGAATCTCTTATTAAAAAGAAACCGCTCGATCATGCCGTAATTATTTGAAAGCCAATAAATCGAGCCGCTCCAATGCGGTTCCAAGCCATGGGTTTGTTTCCCCGCACGGCACTTCCTAGCCAGTATTTCTATTGTAGTGTTTGTTTTTCTATTTGTGCTGTTCGCGCACGGCTGCAATTGCCGTCTTGAATTAATCTGTGTAGAGCGGATATTCACTCAGCTGGAAGTGATGCTTCACGGGCAGAGAGATCGCTTTTCGATCAACTTGAATGCAGTCAAAGCCGCGACTTGCGGCAGGTGTTAAGTGTACGGAGCTACCCCGTGGCGAGCTCGAAAACGACTAGCGCTCATCCCAGCGCGCCACTTGGAGGGCAGTTTCTCCAGGAACCGTAGTATATTTAAACAGCAAAATAAAGGATAGCTTTTTTTTCTCGATTTTACCTTTTTTTATGCTAAAATTTCAATGTAAATATACGTACTTTCCGTCATTATTTCGTACTGTTCAGTCTTTTCCCCAGAGCGCAATCGCTCTCGGGGACCGACAGTCACATTGGCCACTGTATGATAGGAGCTTACCGTTCAGACCAGCGTTCCAACATGATTATCCGCACGTCGATCGACTGCACCTAATTTCTCAAGTGGTCTTAAACTCTTTAATGTAAAGCGGAATGTCAACCTGCGACACCCCGCCCCCTCCAATCACGGCCCTACCAGCGGCATCAATGCCCGACGGTTTACGTCATCTCATCTTGTTGTTACAACACTGATACGCGAACACACGGTCACATCGGCGATAATTCCAGTCTTCTGTTCACTACGCACAACACTGCCATCACGATGTTGCTGCTATGTTGCTGACACGCAGAAATACAGAACCACGTTGAACGCCGGTTGGCACTCGGCACGGGAAAACAGAACCGAACTCAGCACGGAAGGCACCCAGGCAGCCGGCAGGAAAACCTGCCTGCCTTGGACACAGTTCCTGCGATTTCCATAACGTCGAAAACGTCGATACAGTTCCGCATGGTTCCGCTACTGTAGTTCCGCGTAGGTCCCGCAATCCGCGCAATCCAGAGACGGCCATCTTACCCAGTGTACGTAGCGCTGCTGGCACTGCTCCGGAACTTCGCTGTTTCTAGCGGCTTCGTTTGTTCGTTTGAAAAAATTAGTGGTAAAAACGTCAATGCAACCGAAATGTTCTGCACGTTTGGACTAGAAGACGGAATTACAGGCGGCCTTCGCTGCCGCTGAAGCTCAATCAACTCAACAACATTTATTTAACAACGTGCGCGACGTGCTCGAAAAACGAAACCGAAAGAAGATGAGTGTGGAGGGCGAAAGCTTTCTCCCGTCTGCCTGGAGAAGGAGGAAAACGTCTCGTTCCTTCCTTCTTCTTGTGTCCGCTTGGGGGCGCGTCAGTAGAAGGGAGGAAGACGCGCCGGTGCTACCTTTTTCCTCCATTTTTTCTTAAAGTGCAGGGTCAGGGCCCGGCAGTCGAGCGGCCGAGGCAGCCGAGTTACGATATGTGGCCGAAGAGGCCGAGGCCCGAAGCCCGCCGCTATCGCCGCTGATCACAGCCGCCCAGTGTACGTAGCAGTGTCGGCATCGTTTCGAAGCTTAGCGGTTTATGACGGATGTGTTTAAACTTCTTTCTTTATGAATGTCGAAAACGCCACGGCAAAAGAAACGACTGAAGGACCGACCTCGTCGTCTTGGCCCCTGCGTAAACGGCTTAGATCCTGGGTGCCCAAATCTTGTTTATCAAACAGCGCGCTGATGAAGCTTGTAGCAATGATATTTGTATAGTTTTCCTTGGCGTCGGTGGATAATAAGGACTTTAATTTTCCTTCCATCGGTCTGGGTTTGTTTATGCCTGTTTTGGTAAATAAAAAAATTAAAAAAAACTTAACGAAAAAAAAAGAAAAAAACACCGCTCCTTCCAGGGATCGAACCTTCGACCACTTGGTCAGTAGTGCGATGTTCTACCCCTGCGCCAACCGAACAGGGAGGAACTGGATCTCCTCCTTTCATCCAAACTTCTGTTCCTCCCTTCTCTGGGCAACTTGGCCACAACAAGGAGGAACAGTCGCTGTTGCTACCTTTCTCCTCCTTTTTTCTTAGAGTGCGGTACTGGAGAGTGTCCCATCGGCTGCGTCGGCAGCAGCACAACAGTGGTGACGAGGATCAACAGAGTGACGAGGCGAAGCCATGAGCCTCGCGGTGCCGTCCCCCTTCCTGCCTGCTTCCGGGAAACCTGCTGTTCCGTGGAAGCAATGGTGGCGGGTGTTCAACAACTTCTTGATGGCCACAGGAGGCGACGCCCACGTACCTGCTCGTCGAAAGGCCCTACTTTTACACTGCCTCGGGGTTGAGGGCCAAAGAAACTTCTATACTCTTCCTAGCTGAAACGTTTCCTGGGACGTTTCCTCCAGTACCGGAACCCAGCGAACCTCCTGCAACCAAAAAGTCTCCCACTGCACCGGACGAGTACGATATTGCTCTGGCGGCCTTGGAGAACTACTTCGCGGCGACTTCAAATGTGGTCGTGGCACGAAACCGCTTCGGACAGCGAGCACAGCTCCCCGTGGAATTCATCGGCGCATTTGTTGCCGAACTACGGGACCTGTCCTTGAACTGCGAACTTGGATCCACGGCGGACGAGTTCGTGCGAGACGAGCTGGTAGCTAAGACTTCAAGCCAGCAGCTACGACAACGCTTTCTTCTGGAAGGTTCGGGTCTCACGCTGGACCGGGCGCTGGTCATCGGCCGTCTGCTCGAAGAAGCAGTCCGCTTCTTCAAGGGACTTGTATCGTCTTTAGCGGCGCAAAAGATGGACGCAAAGTCTACACTGAAGGTCGGGCGACCACCGCGTTTGCGGGAAGGTGAGCCTTCATCATCTACTGTGAAAAAGTGCTACCTTTGCGGGTCGTCGGGACATCTCGTGAATTCTGCTAAGTGTAAAGCAAGAGGCAAAGCGTTCGCTGCGTGCGGTAAAGTCGGATATTTTCGTGCTCTTTGCAAAAGTACCTCCGGACGCGGTAATTAAGGCCGCGCTATCAGAGAATTTGCTTGTTTAGATAGCAGCGAGGATGACGTCCTCAGTATACTTCAGGCGCAAGGAAAACCGAAAAGCGGTATCTATATCTCTGCCCGTGTCGAACGCTTTTATCCTTTTTGGTCGACACCGGGTCAGCAGTTTTAATAATCTCCAAAGATGCGTATCAGAAGAATTTTGTTTCTTCGCTTCAACTGCACGACTCGGCTCCAAATTTGTTTGATACTTCGCAGCGGAAGATTGCGGTGAAAGGATGTTTTGTGGCCGTCGTCGCTTACAGAGAGCGGAAGGCTGACGTACGCTTCTACGTCGTACCGAGGGGCACGAATATACTTGGAATCGACGCCGTCGCTTGCTTGTCGCGTCGAGATCAGTGGTCAGGCATTGGCTGTGTTTCAACACCACATGCGTGCATTCGGGACTGCCTCCGGAGCTGGTTAGCAAGTTTGCTCTTCCGTTCGACAGAACGCTCGGTACTGCCAAGAGATTCGCTCACACAGTGAAGACGCGTCAGGGAGTCGAACCCGTGTCTGCCAACTTGCGAAGACTTCCTTTTGCTGTCAGGGGCGAGGCCTCGGAAGAGGTCCAAGAACTTTTACAGGCGGGCATTATCAAGATAATTGACGCTTCGGAATGGGTATCGCCAATCGTTGCAGTGAAAAAGAAGAGTGAAAAAGTACGAGTTTCAAAACATGATGACTACAATTCTAAAGGGGTGCAACAAATTTGTCTGCTACCTGGACGACATCATAGTTTTCGGTGAAACGGAGAAGGAGCATCTCAAGAATGTGCACGAAGTCCTTCGCCGCATCGACAAAGCGGGCTTGAGGTTGAACGACAAATGCATCTTCAACGTTCGCGCACTCTCGTTCCTGGAACACGTCTTCGGTGAACGGGGGTGTTGCCCATGCAAAGCCACGTCGATGCTATAGTGAGAGCTCCGGCACTGACAGATGTCACCATGCTACGTTCATTGTTGGGTATGGTCGGCTATTATGCAAAGTTCATTCCACGGTACGCGGGGTTGGCGGAATTATTGCGAGAACTTCTACGCAAGGGGGAACATTTCTGCTGGACAGCAGTTCGGGAAAAAAATTTCAGTGGCTGAAATCTCTGCTTTCCTGCAGGCCACTTCAGATGTTCGACCACAAGCTACCCGTGGTCGTGGCGACCGACCCCTCAGCGTATGGTCTTGAAGCTGTTCTGCAGCAGAAGGAAGGAGAAGACCTGGTGACCGTTTCTTTTGCATATGAACTTTGGCATTGCAAGAGTGGAAGTACTCAGCCGGAGAACGGGAGGCGTTGGCCTACATGTCGGCGTGAGAACATTGGCGTGTTTTCTTGTGGGGTTGCCATTTTACACTCCAGGCAGATCATCAGTAACTGCTTAGACTGTTGAAGTCTCAGGGAACTAGCGCCCTTTAGGATCGCAAGGTGGTATGCTCGGTTTCTTGCATACAGTTTCACTATGGTTTTCAAGAAAAGTGAGAACAACTTTGTGGCTGGCGCCCTTACACGGATGCCTCTGGAAGAACTTAACGAAACACCGTGTGATAATGAAGTGGTGTGTGCTATTTCTTTGTGTGTATCGCAGCAGTAATTTGTCAGAGACACTCTGAAGGACAGCCGTCTGCAGCTGGTGGTGGCGTGGACAACTAGCACGTGGCCACCGAAGAGGGAGTTGCCTCCAGATATGGCACCATTCTTCCAAGTGAATGAAGGACTTTCCGTGAGCGAAGACCTGTTGTTTAGGGGAGATCGTATTAGGGTTCCGACCGCTCTTACGTCGAATATAGTGGATATTTTGCGTGAGGCTCATCCTGGGATTACAAGAACCAAACAGCGTGTGCGCGACACGTATTGGTGGCCTGGCATGGACAGGCACATTGAGATGGCCGTTAAGTCTTGCAGTGTTTGTCAAGCGGTCGACAAATCAGCAAAAGCGGTCGTGCCTCCTTTACATCCGGTCGAGTTCCCGTCTGCTCCTTGGGAGAAACTCGGTATGGATATCGTCTAACCGTATTCCAGAGGGCCAAGCGATTGTCGGTATGCTGCCACTTTAATTGACTATTTCAGTAAGTGGCCGGAGGTGTGTCTGACGAGTTTCGTGACGTCAGGAAAAATAATTGCCTTTCTACGGTCGGTGTTCAGCCGCGAAGACTACCCCACCGAACCGGTCAGTGATCACGGGCCTCAGTTCGGGTCGGCCGAGTTTGGAGCATTCCTGCAGGAACGTGGAGTGAAGCACACCTTTTCCTTAGTCTATCATCCACAGAGCAATGACCAGATCGAGCGTTCTAACCCTGTCTTCAAAGACTTTGTGCAACTCAGTACACAAGAGCAGCATCCTCTGAAGGACGCAGGGCTTACATATCTTGGCGTCTATCGTTGTACTCCTCACGCAGCAACAGGCGAGAAGCCAGCCTTCCTGCTGCACGGACGTCAATCCAGGACGAAGCTGGACATCTTAGGTGGACCATCCAGAGACTTCTTTAGCAAACCGACAATAAGTCTTGCAGGGCTACGAGAACGGGTGACCCAGTACCAACGGGAGTCCAAGGCATACACGGAGAACCGCCGTGGAGCCAAGGTCAGCCGGTTCAAGCCGGAATAGAGGGCTCGAATCAAACTGCCGGGTCACGTTTCAAAAGGCAGCACCAGCTACTCGGCGCCCAAGAAAGTTGTGAAGCACCAGAAAAAAGAAGCGTACATTCTCGAAGATGGCAGGGTATGGAACCAGAGGAGGCTCATAATCTTACCATCTAATGACGACCCATCTCCGCATGTTGCCCTGATCCATACCCCATCGTTTAAAGCACCATTAGCGACCTCATCATCATCGAGGGCACCACCGGCACCACCGGCACCAGCACCACGTTCCGAGTTGCACGAGAGTCACCTCGCACAACACCATCAGAGAGAGCGGTACCGTCATCGGAGTCATCAGTCGCCCACCAGGACTACGGAAATCTGCCAGGCAGACATCGAGACCTCGAAGACTGGAGGATTTTGAGTTATATTAAGTCTTTTTTGTTGCGTTATCTTGAATCTGTAAATATTTGTTTTCCTGTCATTTTGTTTTTTTTCTTGAGGGGGAACTGTTGTCTCGACACCACTATCGCGGTGGTTATAAAAGAGCAAGAACGAATAAAGACAAGGTTGTTCTGCAGCGGTACTAGAGAGTGTCACTTCGGCTGCGTTGGCAGCAGCACAACAGTAGCCCATACCGGATGTATCTACCAGGTGGCTGTGCACGGGTGTACACAGGAAAATGTATATAATTGACCTTTCTAAAACCCCATCGACAAACCTCGCCGCCGCCATTTCTTCGACACAAACCGTGTGCTAGCGACCGAGATCTTTGAACGCTGACGCTACACTCACTTTCGACGCGAGCTTAGCCGGGTGCACACCGATTGCTGATTTCGGCCATGTGTCAAGAAGGGGTCAGACTACGCGATGAAAATATGTCAGTCTCTACTAACTGACGCAGCAGTTACAATATTGCGTGTACTGTGGAAAAAGGAATCTGACATTTAAAGTAGCTTCTTTCGTGTCTGCGGTTCGCTCTGCTCAGCCTGAAACCTACTCGGCGGAGCGAGCGCAGCGCTGACAATGTATATTGCACTTCTATTCAGCTAAGACTGCGGCCGACGCTACGATCTAATGGAGCCCATCAACAGCGCCCGAAGTACGTCGTCTCAGCACTCCTTGTTTCTTTGTTTTCGCTGTTAACGCATAAACCAATGACGCATAAAAAATAACGCATTATCGCTGGGTAGTCTCAGCAGGTGCAAAAATGTTCCAAAAGCCGGGAATCATGATTAAAAACAAATACCTCCGACTTGCATAACAACACCAGCAATTTATAGGTAGACATTTCGTCTCCTATACGGGAGACATCATCAGTGCAGCCAGGAACATGTATGCCATAGACGAAGAAGTCGGAAGAACCAGTGCTACAAATGAAGAGAAGGAAGAAGCGAGCCTTTGGTTGCTGGTAGCTAGCCGGGTGTTCCTGGCTGCACTGTTGATGTCTCACGCATAGGAGACGAAACGTCTACCTATAATTTGCTGGTGTTGTTATGCAAGTCGGAGGTATTTGTTTTTAATCTCAGCAGGTGATTGTCGGTGACAGCAAAGGCACGAAGGCGATGACATTCGTGGCGATAAAAACTAGCATGGTGCCATTGGTTTCATCGGATCCTAGTGTCGAGTGCGTTCGGGCCTAGAGTGCAACAAGGTATGGCCGAGAAAGTGGGGGAGAGAAGCAAAAGAAAGCGCGTGGGGACGTCAAAATGACGAGTTCTGATTCGAATCATTAGTGGGTAGGCCTAAAGCTGGCTGCTCTTGTCTTCCCTTCTCCTCTGCACTCTTGGAACGCCTTCGAATCCGAAAGCAAACACCGCGGACGAAGGCGTTCCGCGTTCTAATGCGTTCGACTAGTGCAGGGGAGACGAAGGCCGCTGTAGCTTTAGGTCTACCCACTAATCGTTCCAATCACAAATCGGAGTTCCCAAGTTCCCGCGCGCTCTCGTCTCCTCCTCTCCCTCACTTTCTCGGCGCATACAATCTGCCAACGCCTTCACATGGCTTATGGTCATGTGATCCTTATGCTAGTTAAACATCTTAAAGCAATGGCTTTATATTCCAACCGCCAACGGGCTTTTACTGCTCGGGTTAGTCTGACCTCTTCACACCGGAATGTTGTGATACGTTATGGTGACAGGAATTTCTCCACTAAATTTAGGTAGAAAATTGACATCGCAGGTTTTGATCGTGTTACACGCGAGTACATAATGTCACGTGACTTGCTGTCACGAAGGCGCGTTAGCTGACATCCCATGAGGCTTGCTCAAGTGACATCAATTTCCCCGGCAAATTTATCGGGATGATCTTCAAGGTTTCCCGTGACGCTACGCCACGCTTTAATTGGTCGCCATTGTGCTATGTGGCGCCACGGTGTAACATGACGTGCTATCACAGCTTTCCTCCGGGGATAGACCTGAGCTGTATTTTGAGACAACGTGCAGCTCCTTTAAAACCTAAGCGAGTGCAACCGCACCTTCATTGCCATTGACTGAACGCCAAAGGCAGAAAATATGTTCACGATTAGGCTTGAATTCAGCATGGCGAAGAGCCCTCTCCCGGCAGTTTTGACCACCTTCCGCGCTCTTACAAGTAACTGTACGTGCTTAACCTACGTAGCAGCGTAACGCGACCGTGTCATATTCCGTATTGTCGGTATTGCGAAAATAGTGAACGTCGTCCTTGCGGAAGTGGTGACGGACGCAACGACATCACGACGCGTGCACAGGCGGCGTGGCGCATGCACCGTCGTGTGCCTCTCGAGCACCAAAAGGGCATGCGATTGAGTGCGCCGCGTTGTTGGTCGTCGTGTTGTCCACCTGAAGACGGCTGCTTTGAAACAACAATGGATAATATGATAATGAAGCAATTTTATATGTCTTGCACACATGATGTGCGCATATTCTAGAAGCTTCCTGCTCGTCATACGTCAATCTAAAGGCGCTTTCAAACATTTCGACTCGGAGCAGTCACGCGGGCGATGGGCGAATCGCTACCGGAGAGCCGCTTTTAGGAAGCTTTCAAGAGCCGCCGTTGTTTCCATCCTTCCCACCACATCACCGGTTCGCGTCTCGCTGCTCGCTGATTTGCATTTTTGTTGGTGCACATCTACACGTGAGTTGTTTTCCCCGACAGAGAAAAACTCGCTATATTGGGCTGGGTCGTCCAGAGCCGTACAGTTAAACCACAAGAATTCCATTTGGCGTTCACTTACTCGAGCATACGCGGTACAATCGTAACCTGTTTAGCCAATAACCACGCATTTGCTGTAGGGACAGAGATCTTTTTTGGAACGCGCATTTAAATATAGCTAGTGCTGCTTGCTATACATAAAAATTGTTATTCGCTAGTAGCCTCCATTTGGGCTGCCGCA
The DNA here is from genome assembly GCA_037355805.1 of Ixodes ricinus. Classification (NCBI taxonomy): domain Eukaryota; kingdom Metazoa; phylum Arthropoda; class Arachnida; order Ixodida; family Ixodidae; genus Ixodes; species Ixodes ricinus. The sequence continues at coordinate 109,709 of JAZHYW010009143.1, forward strand.
GAGACCTACGTTGCACTCGATCTATGGTCGCTACAGCCAACCGAGGTGTTGGATGGCCATGTTGGTTGCATCTGCCATAAAGCTACCCGAGGTAAACAAACGCGTGAAACACCACTCATCACCTTTGAGGAGGCTTTGTTTGCTTCAGCCTCCTGGCGACTCGGCGACCAGTCCAAAAAATCGATCTGGAAGGTACTGTCCTCAAACTGTCGCGTTTGGAAATACGACTGTAGTTTTCGCGACAAAAATCTGTCGCGCCAGATTTGCAGCTTACGAGGTAAAAGCGCCTTAAAATCTACAATTCTAGAACGCAGAGAGCAAGATATGTCCAACCACATGAATAGGGTCAGCTAAACAATGATAAATTAGAAACCCGTGAGAGGAAAAGATATACACACCGTTGACTATCAACTTGCTTCCTTGAGTACTTCGTCTTCCTTTTCCTTTTCAGTAGAGCTAGTGATAAAAGCCATCCCCCATGTCCGCGCGCTGCACCCATTAGGGTGTTATGCGACTCGATGCCGCGTCCCAATATTGCCTTTCTTTCGCGGACTGTGATAGACGGGTGTCACGCAAATTTGACCACTGTCTTCGATGGCCAGGGCTTGGATTACTTCCCGTGCAAATGCTTTCCGGTACCACTCATAATGGTGATGTTGTTAAAATTAGGAGTGAAGTTGCAAGACCTGCAATGCGCAAAAAGATGTCCGGCCGACGTTCCTTTAACAGAAGCCGCGTGCTCCCTAGCTCGATCATTCACACACCACCCCGTTTGTCCTATGTAGCACCTGCCACAGGAAAGTGGTATGTTGCACACAACGCCATTCTGGCACGGAGGTGTACTGCGTCCTTTAGAGCCTTCGGGGCAACATTCTGCTCGATGTGCCACAGAACTAATCTAAAAACAAATGCACGAAAAGAAGCAATGCACAACTGCTCACAGGACGCAGTACACTCCATGCCAGAGTGGCGTGGTGTACAACATACCACTTTCCCGTGGCAGGTGCTGCATAGGACAAACGGGGCGGTGTGTGAATGATCGAGCTAGAGAACACGCGGCTTCTGTTAGAGGAACATCGGCCGGACATCTTTTTGTGCATTGCAGGTCCTGCAACTGCACTCTAATTTTAACAACATCACCATTATGGGGCGGCACTGGAAAGCATTTGCACGGGAGGTAAGCGAAGCCCTGGCCATCGAAGACAGTGGTCAAATGTGCGTGAGCACTCTGTCTATCACAATCCACGCGAAAGAAAGGACATATTTGGGACGCGGCTCAGTGCCGCATAACACCCTTATGGGTGCAGCGCGCGGACATGGGGGATGGCTTTTACCACTAGCTCTGTGAAATAGGAAAAAGGAAGAAGAAGTATTCAAGGAAGCAAAGGAAGCAAGTTGATAGTCAGCGGTGTGTATGTCTTTCCCTCTCACGGTTTTTCTAATTTGTAATTGTTCAGCTGACCCTGTTCAAGTATGTACCATCTGGCTCAAGTAAGACCTGTAGTCCAACCACAGACGGTGCTTGCAAGTATGCTTCCCCGCAAGGGAGAAAGAATGATGTGGAGCATGGCAACCTTCTCCGTTTGCTGCGAACGGAAAATGAAGGCAATACTCTAGCTCTGTCATCCAATTACTCTAGATGTAATGAATGAACAGTGCCACCAGGTGAAGCAGCACATATGTGTGAAAAAACAGCCGACACAAAACAATAGCGAAAAACAAAGATAATTATTACAGATACTGTTCTTACGCAACTGAGCCGCGCGTGTCACTTATTCCTACCATGCTATCATTTCCGTAATGAATACCTAACATAGTGAGGGTGTCTATTATTTTAATTAAAATATTGTGATTAAAGTGCGCACTCGAACATTAGGCATGACAAAACGACAGTATTTGGACCGATGTTAAAACGCATATAATTTATAAACTGTTTCTGCAAACTTGTTGAGTCAAGACTTGTGAATCATAGACTAAATTAAAATAAATGCTTTACAACAATCGTTGGAGCTAATTAAACAAAAATGCCCAGGATTGTATGAGTAGAACGAAAAAGATTGCCATCATTAAAAATGCGCCAGATGCCGCTATTGCTGGAACGGATATAGCAAATATCCGTTTACTAGACCATATTTAAGACTTCCGTGCTAGAAATACGATTTTCTTTCGAACTACAAAAAGAATAATACTCATTTACCCACGCAAATATCTTCATCCGATGTGCGACATGTTTTGGGCAAATCTGTTGACGGCTTAAAGTTTATTACATGGGAGCTTTTCGTTTTTTGTATAAAGGAGAAAAACAACCCGAATTATTCCTTGTCTTGGAGACAATTATTTTACATAAAATATTGGGTGTCGATATGTAAATTTACCCCAAATATTCACTACCATTTAACCCATCAGTAGATCCACGGGTCGGGTTGACCTCCAAGCGTAATATCAACAAAATCAGAGCTATACATTTGTTTTCATTTTAGATTTCTTACTAGCCCTATATCATAGAACGCACAGCCTCTTTTTTCGAACAAATTCTGTAATGCCGAGAAGCAGAAAAAAAAATACAAGGACAGTTATTTTTAAGATTAATATAATTTTGAAATATTAACATGAAAAATCACTTGGATTACAATCCCATGAAATGGTAAGAGTGTTTTTCGTGAAACGCAATAGAGCTACCTCCCAAATAACGCAAATGTGCATGAATTGTAGTAAAGCAAAATATTTATTTCATTTCCTCTGAATTTTTTATCCCAAACCTCACCTCATCAGAAAACACAAACATATGGTGATTAAATCATAAATTTATAGATATTAGGTAATTGATCAATTATCCAACTTTATTAATGGCGTTTTCTGCTCTTATGACCTTTGAAATCGTTTGTTTTACTTTTATTTCAGGTCCAAGTTGGTAAATCGCGCTTAAAAGTAAAGTGCAGCGTCAGACAAATCTTTATATATCGGGATTTATATGAAGAGTTCTGTTTGAATGGAACTGGGGTAAGTGTCACGTGCCTTAAAATGCATGCAGTACTCAATATTATTCAAGGTGTTGTATAAGGAGAAAGCTCCAACGAAATGTTTACGGACTGATTTCCTTTAAAATTTGAACTAGTGACTAAAATTTAAAGTTAGGATAATTGTTGTCGCAAAGATATTGCATTTTCAAATGTGGCTTGAGGGATCGGGAGGCTTTGTTGGCAACTCCGAAAACGTGACATGGTGAGTTAATATTAGGGGAAGTACAGCTTGTTACAAGCGGGTTCAATCAAATTTGATGTTGTCAAACGAAGGCTGTATGATGAAGCTCACCAGAGCAATATGACAGGACAGGAAAACGCGCCAAATATTCGTGTTTTTTAAATGCCGGTTTACGTTCCTGTTATACATGTCACGGCCACTCAAACAGAAAGCGCTGGAAAGAATTCAAAATCTATTTTGCTATACAATTTTTTTTATTATTTTCCACTATATATTTTGAATTAAGATATATTAAATAATATACCGGGAGAGGAAATCCCACGTTTTCCGAAAATGTATTTAGTTTAGGAATATGCACAAACCACCGGTGTATGAAGCGGGGCCAGGTAGCTGTATAATTTTTGACCCTCTTATTTCCCACCCCTATGTAGAGCCGTCTGATAGTGCTCATCTTGCTTGAACTTTTATGAAATTTCACCTGCATGCATAACAATGTATAACCTCCAACTTATCGCTGAAAAGATAACATTTGTTTAAGAATGCCGGCCTGAGAGAAGGGATTTTTCTTTGATCCAGCGACGAACTCTAGTTTCAGACTCTATTTCGCTGCGGAATACTGCGGTCCTTAGATGTTGCTGGTCCCAAAAGATAGCCGAAATATATCCATACATCCGGTTAGAGACAGCCTAAAGAAGCTCTAAGAGAAATTCCGAAATAGTATTTATGATAGAAACTAGCTATAAATCACAAGCATCTCAGAAAAGAGAAAACGAAAAAACATATTTTATAATTTGCAATTTTATTAATTGAATGAGAACAAAATTTTCGACGCGACCCAGACCCGTTTTAGAGCGCAGCACTTAGGCGCCCGTTTCCAACTTGACCGGCGTCGCCGTCGCCGTCACCGTCGGCGCAACCGCGCGGTGCATTATGGGACGCGTGACGTCACAGGTGAAATCATCGCGATGATGACGATGGAGATGAGGATGACGTCATCGCGATGGCGTCACTGATAATGTCATCCTTATCGTCATCGTCATCATCGCGATGACGTCTCTGATGACGTCATCGGTGACGTCGCCAGTGATGACGTCATCCTCATCGTCATCATCATAATCACGATGACGTCACTGATGACGTCATCAGTGACGTCACCTGCATGGCGTCATATGTGACGTCACCGATGACGTCATTACGAGTAATGTTACTGATGACGTCATTACGAGTAATGTTACTGATGACGTCATCAGTGATATCACCAGTGATGACGTCATCATCAAGATGACGTTACTGATGACGTCACCGTGATCGTTACGTATGACGTCATCACTGACGATGGCGGTGACGTCGTCAAGATGACGTCACGTGACCCCTATGAGGTTACGCGACTTCGGTGACGTCACGTGACCCCCGTGACGTCACGTGACCCTGCGATGTGACGTGACCACCGTGAGGTCACGAGGGTCACGTGACCTCATGGTTATGCCGACGTTGCTGGGAGGGAGGAGTAGCAGGCAGGATAAGGAGGTGAGAAGGAGGGAGGAGGGGTATGCCTTCCCCTCAGTCCCCTTTCCTCCTGCTCCTCAAGAGCTGAGCTCTAATTCGGTGTTAGAGGAGTTGTAGGCAACTTTCTTTTTTTCTCCATGAAACACAGAAATCCGACAGGCGATATTGTAGGACCTTTTGTATTAAAATGCATCCAAACATTGCAACATGCCACTTATTTGCCAAGAATCCGCATAAAACAAAGACTGCCATGTTCCTCCTTTAACTACATTATAAAGGCGATCAGAAATTTGATAGGCCCCCTTGTCTTAAGCATACCAGAAAACATAAAATTACAATCATGTGGCGTTTCCTCTATTAAAACACGTCCAAGATCGCGACATGCCCTTCGACACTAAGCGTCTCAAAAACATTGAATTGAAATCACATGTGACTCCTCCGCACAGGAATATCCGGAAGCATGTGAGAACACCAGATCTCCGACAAAACAAACATCGCAGGGCTCCCTCGCGGGGGCCCCGCCACCGAAGAGCGAGGAGACAACCCGAGACCAGTGGCTAGGACGAGTCACGAAATTCTTCCGCAGCTAAATTCACCAGGTGCTAAAGTAGTTCGATAAAATGTATTTGTTTAGCCAATATCAAACTCCTACACCTACACTAAAACGGGACCAGATATGGCGACAAATTTTATTGTCCTACTCACCTCAGAAATCCCATAAAATAAGATCACACGTCACCCTTCTTTCTATTAAAGTGCGAGCAAACATCGCGACATGTCAACTTAGCCTAATCGTTCCAAAGAAACTAGAAATGTAAATGTGTGTGGCGGAGTACTCTATTAAAACGCGAGGAAATATCGCGGCGTGATTATTTAACCTCAAGCATTCTAGAAAGCCTGATAAATACACGCAATGCGCGAACATAGTATAACCCACTTCAAATGCTTCACAATATTTTGACGCGCCTCTTTTGTTATTTATCTAAAACAATGGGTATGTCGCGCTATTTCGATCGTTTTGTTCATTGGGGCAGAAGACCCGGCACGATTGACATTCTTGCGTGTTTATTGTTCGTGAGGGCAGGTAGATTTAGTTTCCGGAAGAGAAAGGCGATCCAAAAATACACTCCATTTTCCTTCGAGAAACGTAGGACGTGGCGAATCCCGAGCGCCTTATTATCCTTCCAGAAGCAGCGAGAATGTAACGTCTAGCAACGGCGAAGAACCGATTCCGGAGCCAGATGCACGGACATATTAATCGAAACTCTTAAAAAAAGTGGTCTAGGTAGTACTCTCTGAAGCGAGGACACACAGTTGACACCAGGTTTCTTCAAAGAAGGAGACACTATCGCCCCTGACCGCAGGGGAGAAAAGTTCTCACGTCGACCGCATCTCATAATGTAGAGGTCCCGAACCGAGAAAATCGAGCTCAATAAGGCTTGATGAGGACGATACGTCTATTGTACGGGGCGAGAGGGCAGGAAATGAAGAACGCAACACGAGATTTTTTGCGAACGGTTTAACGGAAAGTAATACAGCGCCCGAAAAACGAAGCACAAGAAGACAACGTGAACAAACAGAGCACTGAGTCTCAACTGATTTATTGGAAGAAAACACAAATTACCAAGCATCAACGATCAAGACAAAACAACATCGTCACCGCCCCCGTACGTACAAACCTGAACATGGTTAAAATTGCGCACAAACAGACTGACGACATTACTACAGTGTCAAACCTGCTCAAGATTGCCAACTTTGTGTGAAATGATGCGATCGAAGGCGAACTCACGCACCTTTCTATTTGCTTCAAAATATACAGGGCCTTTAAAATTGTTCTAGTCATCTGTCGGCTGTGTCGTCCTACGATTTTCGCTTTATCAAGAACGGGTTAGTAACCGCACGTGTCACAATGTACTTGCAAGTTGCCTGCTGGCGATGATCTAACCGATAAAGCATGGTTTTTAACCTTTCGTTCACACATCTGCCGGTCCGCCCAATGTGAACATCGCCATAAGACAATTTAAGGTTGTAAACCACACCGACAGCGCACGGCACGAACAGTCGGCAGCAAACGTTTGCGGGGCACGGGAGCGCCTGCCGAAAAAACTGGCTGCGACATGTGAGGGCGGGTTGCCGCTCTCGAGGCTCACGCTTTGCGCATGGTCCCTCTTCCATGTTATCTGTAATATGCGAGCTCTCTCACCTACCATGGTGGGGGAGGCCGATGCGAGGCATGACGGCTGACATAACGGAACCCTGCGCCGGTCTCAGTAATTTTTTGCGCGCCAGACACAAGTGAGTCACAAGGACACCACTGCGACCACGTGAGAAATCGAATTGTTCAATCGTGAATCTTGAGAGCGGCCGCGCGCTGTCAGAAGGCGCATCCAGTCATCTCGGCTGGCACTCTTGCGCCCTGCAAATGTTTGCTGCCGACTGTACATTGCCCTGTGGTTGTTTACACATACAGTAATATTAACGACTGACAGGACTAAACGCCCAACTTTCTCCCATGTTACGATTCCGCGAACTGCCGTCATTTCCGAGATAACCTTGGACCGCAGCTGAAGAAGCACGTTTCGAAAGCGTTCACTCACTCTTCTCGTCCTCAGCCGTGCGGTGTTAAACGGAGACAACCGATACCCAGTTACCTCGCCCACTTCACGTCTTAACTTTGCTAGTCCTCGAGCCCCTATTTCTTTGTCAGCACCGCACATAGAGAGGAGTGGTAAGCAATTGGCGAAAAGAAAGCCGCTCTCAAAAGATCAAATCGGAAGCAAACAAATTGACTCGTTGTTGAACGGTAACCAAAAATATTGGAAAAATAAAATGTGATTTAATCCCCCGTCACCAGATGGCATGGTTAAGCATGTTAATTGTAAATTGCTAGTTGGCGCAGGTACTGCCCAGTTTATGAGCCACACAAATAGTTTTATTTGCTCACGCCACCATTGCCCTATGGGTACCTTTGTTATACAAACGTGTCCCAACATTCCCCGTGCCAGAACCATCACCTGAACATATTCAACGAACATATGCACATACACAGCACATACAAACATCAGCGTTAACGTACAATACCCTGATTACTACTTCCAATTGTTGCGCACCCGACTTTTATAGTCGGTCGTTTTGAAAGCAAGGTATTCCTCGGTAGCAACTAATAAGGCAACACATATTAGTTCCCGAATGTCAATTCCTTCTTAGTAATGTTATAGGTCCGGATGCATTTTGAACCGCTTGGAGGGTGAATCTCTTATATAAAAAGTGAACGTTCATGCCGTAATTATTTAAAAGCCGATAATACAAAGCCGCTCCTTTACAGTTCCAAGCCATGTGTTGCTTTGCCGCACAACTAATGTTTGAACGGCGCAAATGATGTCAATTTTTCTATCATATTATTTGCTTTTCTATTTTTACTATTTACGTGCGGCTGCAATATTGTCGTCTACTATCCTCTTTTAATGTAAAAATTAAAAACTGTAAAAAAGCGTAATTTACTACATATTGAAAAACTGTTCAGTCCTTCCTTGAGAGCGCAATCGCTCTTGGAGAGGGGAAAGCAGGACAACAAGGACGACAGTCACATTGACCAATGTATGATAGGAGCTACATTTCAGACTAGCGTTCCAATATGATTATCCACAGGTCGATCGATTGCAGCGAAATCTCTCAAGCGGTCTCTAACTCTTTAATGTAAATCAGAAAGTCAACCTTCGACACCGCGCCCCTTCCGATCACGGCCCGATCAAGCGGCATCAATGCACGAATGTTTACGTCATCTGATCTTGCTCTCACACCACTGATACGGGAGCACAAGGTCACATTGACGACAATACCACTCTTTGTTCACACCGGACAACACTGTCATCGCGATGTTGCTGCTATGTTGCTAGACGCGCGAAAATACAAAACCCGGTTTATGGTCGTCTGTCGCTCGGCATTAAGAAACAAAGCCGAACGTAGCACAGAAGACACGCTGGGCCCGGTCAACAAAACACGCCTGTCTTGGACGAAGTTTCCGGAATTTCAATAACGTGGTCAACGTTGTCTCGTCCTTCTGCATGGTTTCGCAACCGGAGGCTGCCATCTTAGCACACTGTACATAGCGCTGCTGTCACAGCAAGGAAGTTCGCTGTTTCTAATGGGTTAGTTTGCTCGTTTGGCAAAATAAGGAATAAACAAGTCAAATAAAGAGAGATTCATCCGTGTTTGGACTGGGAGCTCTATCAGCCCAACAACGTTGATTAAACAACACGCGCAATGTGCTCGAAAAGCAAAGCCCAACAACGAGGCAGAAAAGTACAACCTTTCTCTCATCTGAATTGCAGAAGAAAAAAATCGTCTCGTTCTTTCCTTCTCGTGTCCGCTTGGGGCGTGCTCTGTAAAAGTGGAGGAAACACTCTTTAATACCTTCTTACTCCCTTTTGTTTTCTTAGAGTGCAGACTCTTGGATTTTGTGTTTTCCATGATTCTAGTAGAAATCGTGCATTGCTAAGATAACAAACGTTTGCCCTCTCCAGCTCTTCTATGGTCACTGGCGGCTACCAAAATGCAAGCACGACTTAAAATGTACAAGGCTAATAGTCCCTCTAGAGTGGAGGAACAAGGGGGACAAAGGACAAACAGACATTTTCACACAGCTAGCAGGGTGGTGCACGACTGAAGAAATTCGCCTATTCCTGGTATCGGACCAGGGACCTCCCCATTTCCAGTGGGCCGCTCTACCAACTGAGCTAACCAGGACTTGGACGTCAGTGAAGCAAACGAGCTTTAAAAAGCTGCCAGCAGTCAGGCATAAGCAACGTTGAACGGCATGCATTTTAAGGTTATGATGATAAAGCAACTAAATCAATGGTACCAGCAAGCCGGACAAGAGTAACGATAATAATACGCATAAACGGAAAACAAGAATGACACAGGGCAAGAAGAAATCTTCAAACAAACTAGGTGACTAGTGCGCGAATGACACAAAAATCCGCCTGGTCCGGGTTTCAATCCAGGGACCTCTCTGTTATCGTGAGTTGGTAGAGCGCTCTACTGGAAATGGAGGGGTCCCCGGTTTGATACTATGACCAGGCGGATCTTTTCAGTCACGCACCAGTCACCTAGCTGTGCTTGGAGATTTGTGTTGGTTCTTTGTTCCCCTGGTTCCACTTTTCTATAGATTTCTATCCTTATTCTTATCCAGCTTGCTTGCACCACAGCGTTATTTCAATTGTCAGCTTAAAATGTCCCCGATTCTCGCTTCGTTCTTGGGCTATCTTATCGGCTAATACCAGAGTCCTTTTGCCAGCAATAGCAATATGCTGAAAACTCACCACGAGGTGCCTTTCTTAAGGCGGCAGGTACTATTCACGACTTCGTACGTCGTGCTGGTTGTGTTTTATGAGAAAGAAAGTATTAATCCTAAGCGCTGCACGACACTGTAAGAAGCTTATTAATAAATTAAAACACAACCAGCTTCCGTGACCTATTTAAACAGAGCAAACACTCATTCCTCTAGAATATCGAGGGTGGTAGTAGTGGTAGTAGTTGTAGTAGTAGTAGCAATAATAATAATAATAATAATAATAATAATAATAATAATATTTATTAATTGATATGTGTGGAGTGTTTAAAAAGTGTTATGTGTCCGTCAAAGCCTCTAATGGCTTGTGGGACTTGGACACGGCTATTGCATTATGTACGCACAATATGATGTCAGATGGTGATGACATTGACAAGGAACAGCGAGTTAGAAAAATGAAGAAGCAATACGAAATATTTAAATTACCTTTGCGAAACGTGCGAACCGCATACAGCACACTGAAAGAACGACGAAAAACAAACACAAGTGCGGAAAATTGTACCATCGGACGCAGAATGTAAGAAAAAAGAAAAACAAACTACGAAATTACAAACACTGCAATAGTCAAACTAGATTGCGAAAGAAAAAGTTTGTCATGCTGTTTTAGACGCATTGACCTAAAAAACGTTTTTCATCAAACAAGTTCAATAATTGTGTCGCGTTGTGTTCCAATAGACGTATAGCACTGCCATAATTCAGATGGCGTGCGACGACTACTGTATCATCGGCATATTGAAAATCGCATAGTGCGGTTGAAAGATTTTTCATAGAAAGATTAAAAGCAGAGGTAAAACCCGATCCCTGGGAGTCGAGTCTGTATGATCTTAAGGGAAATTTCAGATGTTCAGATACATATATCGTCGGCGTAAGTTGTGATGCTGAGTGGATTTCCAGCCCATCTCAGAAAGACCAATAAGAGCTATGTTGAAGAGCACAGAACTCAAAACCCCATCTTGAGGTACTCCTTTCTTTAGCACGTCTTGTGATGTATATCCTCATTTCGTGCACATGAAGATCGCTTTGTACAGTAGGCAATCAGCTATCCAGTGATAAAGACGACCACCAATACCGATCGTTCGAAGACCTTGTAAAACAGCGGTATGACTTACGTTGTCGAAAGCACCTCGTACATCCAGAAACACGGCTGTTGTATTTTTCCCACGAAGTTTTTGATCTTCAACGGTGTAACTAGATCCATAACATTATCGATGGAACTTTGACCCTGCCTGAAGCCGGTCATTGTGTTGGGATACATTAACTTAGACTCTAATACCATTCTAGACGTGAGAGAATCACGCGCTCAATGCATTTTCGGATGCAACTTGTCAGTGCAATGGGCCTATAAGGCTTCATATCCAAGGAGATTCGCCAATTTTGAGTACAGGCAAAATTGTAGCTAATTTCTATTATTGTGGAACGTTGCCAGTGAACCAGGAATCATTGAATATGTCTGGCTGCCTTCATGTCCAAAATGTTATAGCGTGCCATTCGTAATTTCATCTGATCCAGGTGAAGAAGAGTAACTAAGTGACGCCAGAGCTTGATCAAGTTCTTGGGAAGTAAAGATAACATCAATCTCGGTGGAGAATTGGTCATGGGAATTTCCAGTGTCCACGATTGGTGAGCTGACGCTGGCTACTACTGGCAGATCCACTAATGAAGCGCAATAATTTTGTGAAATACACAAGAGTGACCTTCGCAAGAATATTGAGAGGGCATTGAATGGCGATCTTTGCTGTGGTGTGCACCGCAAGCCCCGCTCAATATGCCATATTTGTGTCATGGGAGCACGTGGATCAAAAGAACCACAGTGCCCTCTCCAATTCTTTCTAGCGAGCTTGTCGAAGTGACGGGGATATGTTTTTGAGTTCGCCTATCAATTCTAACGTCGTCAGGTAGCTTAGTGCGCCATGCTCGTCGTTCTTCACGCCGCCGGATGGCACGTAGACGCTCATATTCCCCATCCACCTCTGTGCGCGAGGAAGGGAGGTGGACGGATCGCTTGCACTCAGTTACTGACTGCTGAATGGTGGAAATGAACTCATCGTATGTACTCGTGTCTCGCAGCTTTAATTCAACGTTCTTCTTAAAGGACGTCCAATGAATGTACGAAATCAGATTTCGGTGAACTTTGGGTTGTAGGCCATGTAATGTAATATACGTTGGTGTGTGGTCACTACCATGGGTTTCGACATCTGTGAACCAAGCCGCTCGAGATACTAGTTCACATGACATAAATTTGACGTCAAGAGAGCTGTTGAATTGGGTGCCACGAACATAGGTAAGTGTCCCGTTACTTAGGACTGCCGAGATCGTGTTCATCTATTAAATGTAGAAGTTCACTTCGACGGCGTGTTGTTCTTGCGCTACCCCCAGCTGGATTATGCGCATTAAAGTCACCGGTCACTAATATCGAGAGAGGACACTGCCTTATGATGGTATTCATACTATCGACATTGAAGGGACATGATGGAGCAATATCTGCAGCGATTACAGTGAATAAAAGCCTCCCCTTACTAATGGTTACGCTGACATATTCATTGCTTGGCTGTTATGAAATGTTATGTGTAATTTACGTTGAATCTTTTCGAACTGCGACAAATACGCGACTATAGTCGGTTACAAGTTAAGAAGGTAGGAGAAGTCTCCTCCAACAAAGTGCTGCGCCGGTCTCAAATCCTTCAGCAATCGAAAGAGAGTTCACTGGAAACGCTCCTTGTTCCGCTTCAATGGATAGATAATGGCACACAGAGTGATTCCAACTAGGGAGCTCTCTCATGTGTGCTAGTGCCAGTTGTCTCCGACCCCTACTATTTAAGAATACGACCTTTGTATTCATCGGAAGAGGAACAGAGCCCCTGAAAGCAGCCTTTGTATCAATCGGAGGGGAAAGCTAATCCCCGAAAGTCGTCTTTGTTTTGATCGGAGGCGGAAGATTCTAATCTCCCTCTCATGGCTTCCCACAATGCTAAGTCAAAGTCGAAAGATAAAGCAAACATGTACAGAAGAACAAGACCCTCCTCGCGCGTTAGCCACGATGTCACGGAAACGATGGGACGCTATTGGATGCGGAGGTGGCGGAGAGAGATATGATTCCCTTGAGGGGCATTGGCCGCTACCTTCTTGACTTGTAACCTACTATAGGACCAGACTCTCGATTCGGTTGAAAACCTGATATCCAGAGAGACGGAAATCTGTTCGTACACGTGACTCACTAACCGCCAAAATCGAAAACTTATATTTGAAAATGAACTGTCTAAAGTCAGAAAGACGTGAACGTAACCTCTTGCATTCCACTGGAATACTGTCGCTCGTTTCAAATTATCTTCAAAAGAGAGGGCATTAGCCAGTAGATTGGCACGAGCTACTCAACAATGCTGGGATCGCAGGTTCAAGGACCAAAAGTCGTTCAATTATGTTCTTAAAGGTGCCGGATGGCAATTGGGAAATTGAGTTTCGAAATGATAGAAAACCCAATACGTTTTATGTCGCTGACTGTCATCGAGCCGAAAGCAGTAAACGACGGCTTCTGAACTGGAGTAGCACTAGTGGCTGCGTCGGTGTATGTGCGCTTGCCGGCCGGTGGAGGTGGCACAGGAGTGCTTGTCGTCTGTCGAGGAGGCGGTGGCTCACTAGCCGGCACGTTCCAGAAGACTCACAGAGTTCTAGAAATATAGAAGCAGAAAACAATGCGCGAAGGGATTCCCAGTGAGTTAATACTTCGTCCTTAGCCTTATCGCAAAAAGAACTACATCATTTACATAAAGGGTGTTTTCGACAGTAGGACAGTATATCCACTGGTTTCTTTTTTGTATTTCTGATTACTAGTTTTGTAATATATTGTTTGTAACTCGTGGACTCTTTGTGGCTCATAGACTATTTATACCAAGAATATATTTGACTGTAGACCAGCATATCACCTGGCATTTATAAATTCGATATTAAGTTTGTAATTAATTTTGTATTTCTGTAACTCTTGGACTCGGCTGTGTTATTCTTCTTCTTCTTTCTTTCCTTTTCTTTGTCTTCAATTTTCCTTTTTCTAGGCTTCTCTTCTTTTTCTCTTTTTCTTTACCTTTCCTCCCTTTGCCTTCTCTTTCACGTTTCCTTCCTTTCTCTTTTTCTTGGGCTGGCAAACCTTGGGGTCGAAGAAGAGGAAGTTTTAAATTTAGATGAGTTGATAGGTGAGCGCTGCGTGCGTGTATTTTTTTCTGTATTTGGATCTTAAATAAGCGTCTACCTGTACGCTGGTTGGTAATCATGCCTTACCAGCTCGCTCAATTTGCAGTATTAGCCTCCCTATTTCAATTAAAAGACAATAGCTTTATGGGTACATAGGAATATATGTAAGGATGTTTTCGCACTCGAACAGGTAAAATTGAAATATTATCAGCATTTTGAAGCAAAATTAACAGCAAAAGAGTCGATGTAAATGCCCTGAATACTCGACCAACTAGAGTTGCTAAGGATTAGCTAGCTTAAACTCTGACGTTTTTATTACTTATATTGATGCCTTCCGAAGAATTTCCTGGAGCTATATAAATCTCACTATTTGTAGAGCTTTTAAAGGTTGATAATGTCATAATAATAACCTTAGGTAAACGTAGGCCAATATGAATACCTTAGGGAATGCTGATGTATATAAACTTTCTCTAAGTGTAATAAACACTTGCCAGCACCGCTTCAGGAAAAAAATGTCCACAGAATTAACTTTGTTGACTCAAAAAAGAAATAATAATCAATATCATAGTAAAGAAGTCTGACGATAGCAATATACGTCGATTATTAGCAGTAATTTGAATTAGACGAGCTTTAAAAATAAAAAAGCTATGGTATTCGGGTTGTGCATAAAGTTTATAGGAATCATACGTTCTGGGAGCACACAATATATTAACGTTAGTAATTCATCATCGACCATACAATCAGTAGCTTCAGGAGTGCCTGAGTGCCTGAATACTAGTGCACTATTATTTCTTTCGTCTACCTATAATATAAAACACTGTGCTCCAAACTGTAAAGCATATGCTGATGACACTACCAAATTCGCGAAGGGTAGAACATGTAACGCAATTGAGATGACAGCAAGTCATATAATCTACCAACTACATCTGTGAGTTGAAACAAACAGATTACAAATTATTGTACGCCAAACTAAATGCATATATTATTCCACGCAAAAAATGCGACTATTCGATATAGCACTTAACGTTCAAGCCTTTAGATGTCACTTTTTGTAGACAAAGTAATATGCACTGATCGTATAGAATATATTCAAGGAAAAGCAAAAAAAAAAAAAAAAACGTAAGAAAACAATCTAGACACCGCTCATTATTTACCCCGTTTGTTAAGGGGACAAACTTTCACGGTCTTGCGCAATGACACTTTGTATATTATCATCTCGTATGCGGCACCACTATTATCCGAAACATAAACATATTTACAATTCCGGCAGACAAAGCAAAAATACTAATAATAGCGGGAAATGTGGCACATCTTAACCACACTGACGAACATTTACGCCATTTAAGATTGTGCGGTTAACAAACTTGCGCACCTACCGCGTCTTGGTCCCATATAAAGTAGATAAATGGGCTAGTTGGTACGTCACCCTGAATGGGAAAGCGCCGAGTAAAACAAGGACGAAGAAGGGGACAGAGACGAAGCGCTTCGTCTCTGTCCCCTTCTTCGTCCTTGTTTACTCGGCGCTTTCCATTCGGTGACCTATATAAAGCACAATTTAGACTTGAACGTGGACACTTCACCAAGAGATAATTTTAACATACTTAAAATACTGACACCTATCACGCGCATCTTGGTAAAGAATGGAAAGTAGCCATTGCTCGCACAAATTCTGGTCTCTCACCTATTAAGTTTATAATGCCGTTTTTAAGCACTAAGTAACAAGTGATATTTGACTATTATTATAGTCCGTTGCAACCTAAAGAACAAAGGGCGAGGGTTGGACGGGCCGGGGAGGAGGAACAGACGGAACGCTAAAGAGAGAAGGAGGTTTCCCCCTCTCTTCTCCAGCGTTCTGTCTGCTTTTCCTCCTCCCCGGCCCGTCTTACCCCTCGCCCTTCGTTCTTAGGTTGCAACGGACTATTGTAATTGGATTAAATTTTGAAGCAGGTTCTATCTAAACCATAAATATTAATAATTTATTATTTCTTGCTACATGTGTACTTTGTCAACTGATGTATGCACATTAGCAAGATTTTTTCGATGTATCATGTGCTGTTGCTTTATATGCTTAACTACGGCTGTGAACATGTTGTTGCGAGTTCTACTATATTACGCAGCCACTTAACAAACTGCCATCCAGAAGTTGGGATCTCGTCAAGCTGTACTTGCTGCAGGTTATTTCCAAAACTTCCATCTTTGCTCTACAAATATTCAAAAGAATTGTTTAAATAAACGTATTACATATAAGGATTCCAGAATGTCTTTTCAATTAAAAACATTCAAACAAAAAAAAACGTTAGGGTTATTTCTAGCTTTGTTGCCAAGACAGACGTTATTCGCTTCCAGCAAAAAGAGGCAAGATCTGGTGATTAACACGGTAATTACCTAAACACTATATAATACAATTTATATTTTATTTTTTTCGATCTTCAAAGTACACGGATAACTGACGCTTGGCCCAAGTACTGTCTATTCTTGCCTCAGAACCTTTAGTGGAAAATTCGTGGGGGCGCTACGGGGCAAAGAAATGTCGCCCTTGTACATACAATACAACCAAAACGAAGCGCACAAAGACCACCAGTAATGGCATCCTCACCCTCGCTCTGCACCGTAATTGAGTCCGTTTCTATACCAAAGTTTTTTTGCCGACTTGTTTTTTTATCTCTCACTGCGCCAATCGGCTACTTGCAGGCTTTCACTTTTTTAATCAATGCTGCAGATAATGATATCTTTCTCTAAAGTTTAGATTGTATCCTATTTTTTGTTCTTGTCCCTTATCTGTTTTACAAAGTACAATTTTCAGAAACAGCTTATAACATTTTAAATTTATGTAAGATAGTTTACCAAATTTTGATATTTAGCTTCTACCGCTCATGCTATATTTTTGCGGCGACTCATATTCGGCGAGGTGTAGCTTCTTGTAGCTGTGATAAGAATTGATTGCCTTTCCTCTAAAACCGGCGTCTCTATCATAAACATGCTGGAAGGATATTTTCCACATAGCAACCATGAAGCTACCTATTTAATCGCAAGGAGAAATCTAGATGACAGACACAAAGCCTAAAGGATTCATTGTACCTTGTGCCGTCGCTACGAGGGTGGTGAAAGGATCCCGAAGTCATTAAATGGCAAGAGCGTGATCCCGCCGAAACATAGCACCGCAATTTTATTACCAAAGAATATACTACGCACCACCATGCTCTCAGTGTTCGCCTAAATATAGGGCTAGTGTTCTGCATTTGATGACAGTTTAAGAGCTAATCGATAGATCATTAAAAGTTCTAAGTCATTTTCGAAAACTTTCAATGAAAAATTCGGGCCCCTTCCTGAAAGCAGCGATAATCATCTCTAGTTGTGTATTTGTAGGCACCTTCGGTAGCAATTTTCGCATTTAAAATTTCAGACAATCGCTGATAACTTTAGATACAGATAATTATTCCCCTGAATCTTCGTTGTCTTAACCAGACAGCTAGTGCTATACTTGGGCTAAGAAAAGCGTTCGGCCACGTGTTTTTTTAATATTTTTTTGCTTTTAAAAAAACAAAACATAATTTTTTATAGAACTCCCTTGTGTTTCCACCCTTGACCGATTAATTTAGGTACCAATATATGGGCCAACTTCGTTTTATATCTAGACAATGATAAATGCGTGCTAAGTAGAAGAAATATGCAATATTTAGCGTCTGGTGACATACTACAATCTTGTTTGTACCGAAATCTTTCGGAATTGAATGTAGTTAAACAATAGCTGACATGTACCGCATATTCTCAACAATGCACCGGGTGTGCACTTCGAACAACCTCTAATATACACACGAAGATTGCGATATTCTAATCGTCCTGGCAATCTATTCCAGATAGAAAAACTCACGGCATGCATCCACAAATCACTTGACGATACATCATTGGTAAGAATTTACAATTATTAAATTCCTTTTGTAAAACAAATTTCACTTTCCTCACTAGCATGGCAACGAGAACGGAAAAACGTAATATGCAGCTTGGAGATGCATATGGACGCCGCACCGCCATTTCTGACTCCTAGGTCACTCCGCAGTGTAGTTCTTCGAAGTTTTGGTTGTCCAACCAAGACGCGATGATTTTGCAGTTTCGAAAGTTATGTCTTGAGAAAAACATGAGCTTATCTAAGGAGCCTACCCCTTCTTCCTTAATTTACCAGTCGAAGGGGCAAACTAGTAACGTTCTGCAAGAAGCCAGTTTATTATCTTTAATGCGGTTTTTGAGATTAATACGATTATAGACATACCTGAACGGCGAAGAATGGTCGCTACTCAAAGTCCGTGCCACAGTAACTGAAAAAAAGACCGCGCACTTTTGGCAAAAATTACGGAGCATGAATGTTTTGCGCATGCACGAAGTTGAGCGCGTTGCTGGCATTTGTCTTTGTTTTCTAACATTACACGACCGCCGGGAGCAACTGGTCTCTACTCAAAAAGGGGCGTTCGGTTGCCACAAGTGTTCTATCATTGAGGAGACGAGCGCTGCTTCAGCGTTTGGCAGGCACTGGTGTTCAATCTGTGAGGTCACAAGGACTGCGTGGTTATGTCTAGCCGTCACAAGTGTTCAATAAATAACGAGAAGAGCATTGCGTCAGCATACATGCTGGCGCACGTGTTCTATCACTGATGCTGGGAGTGTTGCTGTCAGCCTTCGTCTGTCACTTCTGTTCAATCAGTCATAAGACAAGTGCCGCCTCATGTGTTTGCCTGGCACTCGTGTTCAGTCAGTGAAGGAAAGAGCGCTTTATAAGAGATTGACGAGTACTCCTGTTCAATCAGTGAGCCCATAAGTGCTGCTACGGCGTTCCGTTGGCACTCGTGTGCAATAAGTGAGGAGACGAAGGCTACGTCAGAGTTGGGCCGTCACTCGAGTTGAATAAGTGAAGAGCGAGATCGGGCCAGCCTTCAACAGCACACCTTGCAAAGGGTCTGGACCAGAGTATTCACCAGAGAGACATCACCTGCAGCCCAGAATAGCTTCTTCAGACCCTCTCTGGTGATGCACTCAGAACAAAATGAAAAAGCACTCGCCAAGTTTTCACCCTTTCTTATCTCAAAGACTTTAGAAAATTTAATTGGTAAAAACTTTAAAGCAAAGACACTAGCATCTGGCGATTTGCTCGTTGAGGCGAAAAACGCAGTGCAAACCGTCGTTCTTTCAGACACAAACAAGGTCTCGGACTACAAAGTATTTGTTACCCCACATCGCACCTTGAAGAGCTGCTACGGCGTCATCTCAGACGATGACCTGCTGGAGTCTGGCAAAGAGGTGTTCTTGGATGGCCTTTCCGGCCAGGGGGTGGTCAAGGTGCGACGCATCTTGATACGCAGAGACGGACAGGAGAGACCGTCGAAGCACTTAGTTCTCACTTTTGCTTCCACCGTGCTGCTCGAGACCATCAAGGCAGGCTATATTCTCTGCGAGGTGCGCCCCTGAATGCTTTAAATGTCAACGATTTGGTCACAGCTCTGTCACTTGGTGGGGTAAAAAATAAGTGCAAATCGCGGAGCTACAGACAATCCAGCTGACACGTGAGAGAGTACACTTCTCAAGTGTGTCAACTGGTCTGGTACCCACCCCACCTACCCCCATCCCTTCTAGAGTTTCAGGAGGAAACGAAAATCCTAAAGCTAAAGATGAAAGAAAACCTCAGGCACCCTGGAGGCAAGGAAACGATTTTCCTTCCGCCAAGGAGGCACCTATGCCGAGGCGGCGGCCAGGAGGCAGCGCTTCCACTAAAGGCAATGATGGGCACTCAGTAAAGTCTTCGCTACTCCGAGTGCTCACCCAGCCCCCAAGCACCAGTGAGGAATCCGTGGGTTCTGAGACCCCAGCGGCCCGGCCCGAAGTATCGCGTGAAAACGACGATTAGCCATTGTCCTGGCCCTAAGCCTCGAGAGGCGCTTGACGGAACTCCCTCCCAGAGCAGCGAGGGGTTATCTCCTTCCACTTCTCAGTGGGAGGAGGAGGTCATGTAGGTATATATCGATCCGACAGAACCATCTACACCCTCCAAGGGATGTACAAGACCCACCCCCGAAAAGAGGGACAGAAGAAAAAACCCTCGTGTCACTGCCGCAACACGTAATATAGCTTGTGTCCCTTACAGATATGAACCCCAGATTTTTAACAATAATTCAATTAAGCTGTGATGAGTCATTTTAGTTTCATGCATTGGAACTGTCGGGGTGTCCTTCAGAATATAAATGATGCTCGTTTTTTACGTAATGAGCTACGTCCAATAGCTCTAGCATTACAGGAGAGATATTTGACGACCACACATACACAAATTTTACGAAACTACCATCCTTCCGCAAAGACCGCAAATCTTCTTAGTGATGCGGTGGTGTTGCCATCGTTGTGCAGACTGGAGTGGCATGTGCCCAGGTCCGCCTTGAAACGGCCCTTCAGGCTGTGGCAGCACGAGCTCTTGCGGACCGTCTCATTACTGTTGTTTCCTTGTACCATTCAACCATACGCTCCCATACATATTCATGACCTTCAAAAGATTTTAACTTAAATTCACAAACTTTTGTTTTTATTTTAGGCGATTTTAACGTTCATCACATCATGTGGGGCGGTGCACGAATTGATTCCCATGATTGAGTCATCCAACGTTTTTTATTGTCTTCAAATTTTTATCTTTTAAATAACGCAGCACAAATCTCTTTTAGTGCGTCCCAAAACTCTTTCTCCTGCATTGATTTATTCATTTTGTCGCCATCATTGCTTCCCTTCTCTCTTCGAAAGTTTTAGAAAATCCATTTCTGCAGCTACCACTTTCCAGTTGATTTAGAGAGTGTAGTCCATCTCACCACACTTCGAAAGCGTATGCCTAGAGGGGAACTTGACAAGGCGGACTTGGAAACGTTTCAGCCTAGCTGCTACTCTTGAGGCTTCACTTTTGGTCACTCTGCCGCCACAAGAGGCTAGCGACATACGTGACTCAACAGATTATCAATGCTGTTGCGCACTCTATCTCCACGCATCTCCGGTAATTTACCAAAAAGAAGTGCCAGCCATGGTGAAAGAAGGAGTGGTTAACCTCACATTACAGACAAACTGCAGCCTGGATGTCAGTGGTTGGGCAGAAATACTCGAAAATGTATTTGGAAATACAAATACTGGGATACATTAAAATAGTAGCCAAAATACTGATACTAAAATACATCTGTAAAAATGTATCGCGATACGTATCGGAAATACATTTTAAATAGAGGCAAAAAGTATTTGGAAATACAAATACAGGAATACATTTTAGGGAGGGCAGAAATACAAATACAGAAATACTGATACTGCAATACATTTTTCACATTTGTTAGAAACGCCAACTGAGATGAAGCTTGAAGTGGAAGTTTTTGATCCCGAAATTACTTTCCCGTAGGCTTGGCACTTTGCCTTGAAGGTATTGGTTTCGGACGACGAGGAGTCTTCAATGGGCTCAAAAAAACGTTCCATCAAGGACTGACCGCGGTCCCTTCCCTGACATCCTGTCTGTCTGACGAGGGATGCGAAAAGACTTCGACCTCTAAATAAATTCTGTCACCCTAAATCCCATCAAAACATCACCACGCCCCTGTCCAATAAGGACGTCCCTGCCAACATTGATCACATGACGTCACGGTGGAATGAACTGGTATTCTTTATCTGTAGGTGTGGCCTTGAACATGAAACTTTACCACGCTGGTGTATCAAAGTGCAACAGGTACTTTCGTTGTAGGTTACCTCGTTGAAGATCGTGCAGGCAGTGTCATTTGGAATTTTCGAGAATAGTGGACCACCTGAAGCATCCTGGAACACGTGTCTCATCTTCTGTTACGGCTGAAAAAACGATACGATGGCATCCCTGTTGTGAAGGTCCTTCCTGCAGACCCTCCGCCACCGACGCATGAATCGCAGTCATCAAGTTTAGCCTAGCATCATCCAAACAAAGACCTCGTGGATTGCGACCTGATATTGCCGGCACAGGTGCGAGCTCTCCGAGAAAGAGCGCGCTCGAGACGAGTCGCAGGTGTACGAAGGCTGGGTCGGCACAGCGAGGCCACGTCTGGCCTCCTTCCTGGGTTTCGGATCCCCAGAGCAGCGGGTCACGTTCACGTCGGCTGATGACGTACCCGTGAGCCGTGCAATATTACGGGCGCAGCCGCAGACGCATTCGAATATGTGTTAACTTCACTGCGTGAGTCATCCTACTATTTCAAGTCAACCACCGCCAGGCTCGTGCTGCAACGGACTGTGACTCAGCTTTGCCGGCTGGGTGTACTGTGTACGCTAAGGCAAGAGATACATTTACAAGCGGACATTGGATGCCAGTAAACAATGGCTCAAGAAATTCCTACCTAAGGACCTGCGGCAGAAGATGCTCTGACTACACTCCTGGCACGCCACCGGGTTCGAGTCCCCGACTACGCAACACTTCTCAGAGGAGAGAGGAGGACGCACAGAAAAATAGTTTGGAGAATCGGAAGGAACCTTGGTCAGCATGGTAACAATGCCCCAGCACCTCTTTGACCCTAATGCCCTCAGAAGTAAAAAAAAAAATGCGTTCGGATTTGTATTTTTTTTTTCAGGGAGGGGGGGGAGGGGTATTTCTCAAGAAATGTAACGAAATACATTTCACCCTGATTGTATCGCGATACAAAGAAACATTCCAAAATGTATTTCGATACAGAAATACAGATACTGGTGAACAAAATGTATTGCGATACAGAAATACAGATACGAAATGTATTTCTGAAATACTATCGCGATACTCGCCCAACCCTGCTGACGAGTGATGCAAAAAATCTTCGACCTCTAAATAAATTCGATGACACCCTGAATTCCATCAAAACGTCACCACGCCCCTGTCAAGATTGATCCCATGACCTCAGGGTGAAATAAACGCATTAATTATTTATAGGTGTGGCCTTCAGTATGAAACTTTACCCACGATACTTGTATGAAAGGACCTTATTGAAGGTCGTGCAGGCAGTGTCGTAGGAATTTTCGGGAATAGGTAACCACCTGAAGCATCCTGGAACAGATGTCTTATCTTCTGTTACGGTTGAAAAACGTTAGTACGTTCAAATAGTACGTTCAAACTTTGGGGGTAATTTTCACGTAAACTCTTGAGTTGAACTGAACGTGTTGAATATATAAATTCTAAACTGGCGTGTATCAGTAGTATATTGCCACGAACGGGACCGAGAAGAAACGCTTCTTGAGTATCTGGACGTTTAGTTTTTATTCTTACCCCAAGTGTAAGATATAAGGTGGCCTGAAATACCCTGCCTAGCAGGTATCTCCGTATCTCTTTTCCGAAACATTCTAGGTTGACTAATCGACGTGACGAGCACAGTAGATGAGGAGCCGAGGGCGGTATTGCCGGTTTATTTGACTGATTCACTCAAGAAACTGCAGCCTGCTGCCGACCTTAAGGCCTCGCTGACAGAAGGTTGCAATGCTGCGGGAACGGTTATTGAAAGACGCTGCGTAGGGCATGCCTGGTGCTAGAACGGCTTTGCAGCCATTCGAAGTGAAAAAGGGCTACGATGTTCAGTAAGCCAAAGGTGACCGAGAGGCCCACGTTCACGCTTCTCAGCAGAGCGAGTGCGGTCGCCCAGATCGAAGCGCAGTGGGTTCTCGCGTCGCGATTGCTAAGTTATTCCGTTGCCTACATTGATGAGATGTGCAGTGACATTCGAAACAGTTCTTCGAGAATGCAAGATAATAAAATAAACAAGTCTAGAGAGCAATGGAGTTTCACTGAAAAGAGTAGTACTCACTCTGGTAGTGCAAGTAGCGGCTTGATGATCGCTGACTCCCGCGTCGAGAAAGAGGAAATATACACAAACAGGTACATGTACAAATACCAGCACAGAACAAAATACATAAACGTAGAAACTAAAATGCACTGGAAGAAATAAAAATGAATATTTAGATCTAGAAAAGCCGGAAGATTGAGATACCATGGATGCCGGGGTAAGGCGATGGGAAGGGGGAGCAGCCAGGATTGTACAACTAGTACTCACATTCCTCGGGCGCGCACAGGGCACTCGGACAAAACTGCTAGTTAAGAACGCTTCTGTGATTATGGGGCTTAATCGTGGGATGTGGGGGTAATAGTGGCGCATCTTAATCAACGAGCTTGAGTATCAACTTAGAGCGGTAAACTGCAACCCAAGGCCTGCAGCGGAAATGGCACTCCCGGTTGCCGCCATCTTGCCTGTTTGCCACATTAGTGATCACGTGACGTCAAGATGGCTGCGCCCAGAGGTGGGCCAGATCAGATTGGCCAGATCACGGTAAGCAGGACGCCCTCTGGGGTTGCGTTCCAATCTTACTCGAATGGATCCGAGTTACTCCGGGGGGTCATGTCACGTGACAAGACTGATAGAATAACTAGACGCGGGTAGGTTTTCGAACGCCGAGGTACAGAACGTTTACCCTGGAGTGAGCTGAAGTAAATTTTGGAACGCGGCCGTGCTTACCGTAATCTGACCGATCTGATCTGCCGCACCTATGCGCGCAGCCATCTTGAAGTCACGTGATCACTAATGTGGCAAACGGTCAAGATGGCGGCAACCGGAGGTGCCATTTTTGGCCGCTGGTTTACCGCTCTAAGTTTACTCAAGCTCGTTGATCTTAATGTGGCGGAATACGCCACCTTGCGGTGGTTATAGTGCTAGCTGATCGATTCCCCATGGCTTCAACACGCAGGTCAGTATAAAACGTATAAAAAAAATTAATGGGATGCGTTCTTTGCCCACAGCGAGCGCATGTTACTATCTTCCATTTTTCTATCTCTGTATTGCTATGAAGAAGTTCGAGGGTCTACACTTAGGTGACGTAAAACACCATTAAGCCGGCTAAACAAACTTCAGTGGTCGCAGTCTATAGCTTCAGAGACACATTCTTCTATAGCTTTGCTGAAGAACATTGAATGGTCGGATGCCTATAGCCCAGTGGCATACAACACTATTGAGACGGCTGAATAAGATTCAATGGTTTCGAGATTATATATTCAGGGCCGCCTAAAGCATATTGAATTATCTCTAGTGTTGGGACAATACAATTTTCGATACGCTGCGGAAAGTAGATTGAATTGTTGCAGTTTTATAGCTTTCAAGACACACATTTTATAGTTGTGTATAAATATTTGAATGGTAAGGATTCTTTAGACTTAAAGGCTGATTATTTTGTAGGTTGCTATAGCGTGCTTTATGGTTTCTTATGGCTAACCAAAAAGGGCAATATGTGGTAATAGTTCGCCATATGACTCTCCATAAAGGTCCATGAACCATTTTGATATGGGATGACACGCTCTTTTTTAACGTTGATATATTTTGTCCACAAAAGGTTAGGCGCAAACGTGCAGGTAGTTGTTATACATTTGACTAAAAACCCCGAGACTAAGACGAGAAGGGACGGACAAGCACACAATCTCAATACGACTAAATTTGAGACTTTGTGTTTGTTCTCCCCTTCTCGTCCCAGTCTCGGAGTTTTTAGCCAAATATTTTGTCATCTTGTCAGTTTAAAAAATGGCAGTCATTTATATATGCGTAGAATTTCCCGAACATCAACATTTTGTGGGCATATGTAACGGCAATTGAACGTGAGAGTGGGTTGTATTAACAAGTACGGGTTTTTGTCAACTTAGACTAAACTGTCGATATAAAGCAAAAAAAAAATAGTTTCAGGTGGTTAGTGCTGGTTTCGGGTCACATTTAGAATACGTGTAGGAAGGTGCTGTCTCTGCGATATTCATAGTGGAAGAAGGCCAGGCGATGTAAGTCATCATCTTTATGCTGAGCAGAAAATCCTATTGCGGCCTCAGCTGACATGAACGCTGAAGGAAAATGAATACTCAACAAGTATGGTCACAATTGGCCACGCCTACGTTCCTTACGTTGTCATAGACGCAAGTTGTTATAGATGGCTGACGCAGCCTTCTAGCATTCATGTTTTTTAGATATTCGAGTTACCCGCTAGCATTCGGTCACACAAGACCAATTAATTAAAAACAATATAAACAAAGCCGCAACAAGGTTGACAACAAAATATGTAAGTTCTCTAGCGACATTTGATAAGTGTGAATCCGTAACCTTATTCATTTAATTGGTGTGGCCTTGGAGTGAATTGTTTTTAATAGGCAGACTGATGACTTTCTGAAACGATCGGCGTAACAGACACTGTGCAGCGATGAATAATTCACCTAGATTCTAATCTTTTCTGGTGTTCTTTTTTCTTGCCATTTTAACAGTTCTTCGAGGACACCGAGGTCATTAGGACTCACACTCAATGACTTTGAGGTACGTATATTTAAACCAGTCTTTCAAGAGCTTGCTTAATAGCAATCATGGTGGAGATGCCAGAAATATATCAATTTGCTCGGAGCCTCGCACATTGCCACCGGAGTGTGTAATACTGCACACACACAATAAAAAAATTACGGCGGCCAAAATGTTATAGGGAACAAATGTTTTCTGCACTTCCCCAGTGAAAGGGATGATTCGGTGCGCGCGTGAATGTATCTTTTAGGTTATTTTGTTTGATATACTACAGCACCTATGTTATTGCTTTAGGATATATTTCTAGATGTCCTTAAGAAATCACGTGGTTGTTTTATTTAGAAAAATCTTAAAATTAAAAAAAATAGAGAGCACTAAATACATTTACGGGTAGAAGTTATACTTCCAAATACAATGGCGAAACAGAGATTCTAGAGGAAGATATTCTATTGGATGGCAGTAAGTAGAACATTTTCGTGTTAGTAAGTGCCAAAATGTTGAGAAAACAAAACATGAGGGGAGTGAGGGAGAGAATACGGAGTTTATTTAACACATTATTCACAACAACTGCGAGGCAGTACTGTTAGTCACTCATGAACAACCCCTCAGACGCTGCACCCGCAGGCGGCATGTACCCGCTCCGCAATCAAATAAACAATGCCTTGTCCGCTTTGCAACATACCTCTTCAGATGGAGATCGACATAAGTTTACGAGCGAGTCAAATCAACATGGACACCTTTAGAAATAAAACTTTCGGAAATAACGCTGAAGCTGTAAACCTGAAGCCCATCGTTCCACTGAGGGAATGATTCGCAATGGGATGCGGCAGAACGGGCAAGTTAAGCGCCACGAAATTTAACAGGTGAAAAATGGGGTACCTCCAATAGTAGGCAAGGCATTGCTCCAGGACTTTCGCGAGAACTGGAACGAAGTACACAACGTCAGTGCAGAAACATAAACTCTCGCAAGTGCGCTGCAGAAACCACGATTCTTTTCTTAAAGGTCCGGGGAGGACTGAAGTATTATGCCTTGGAAACTGCGTGAACGTTTACGCTCAATCAATGTTTCTCAAACCAAAGTTAGTTCCATCCGTTGTTTAACAAAAAAATAAAAAAAGGAGCTGCATTGCAAACAAGACTACTTCCAGATCTCCTTTGCGGAAGAATCAAGAAATCTCACTGTAATCAAAACACAAATGGCTTTACGAGGTGAA
Organism: Ixodes ricinus; assembly: GCA_037355805.1. Classification (NCBI taxonomy): domain Eukaryota; kingdom Metazoa; phylum Arthropoda; class Arachnida; order Ixodida; family Ixodidae; genus Ixodes; species Ixodes ricinus. The sequence continues at coordinate 137,458 of JAZHYW010009143.1, forward strand.
AGAGTGACACTTGAAATATCCGCAGCATCATCTATCTTCCTCCGCGCAATCTAAAAACTCCTTGCAAACTTGCCGTACAAGTACATTTCGGGTTGACATCACGGTAACTGGCAAGAACGATCAGCATCCCCTGCGGAACCTGGGCATTGTACTGCAAAAACTCAAGGAAACTTGCATTTGCCAGGGAAAGGAAAAATGCTGCTTCATGTAGGATTTCATTGTGTATCTAGGATATTTCGTAGATACGCAAGAAATAGACCCAAATTCCAAGAAGGTGGATGCTATTCTACAAGCGAAGCACCAAAAGACAAAAAAGAACAAAAAGTAGTTCTAGGACTTTTGAACAACGACATAAAACTTATTAGCAACTACAACCGACATCTTAAATCTGCTACATGAACTGCTGAGAAAAGAAAAAAAGTGAGAATGATCGATATCAGGCAAGAGAGCCTTCAGCGAACCGAAGTAGCCAACTCACTTAGCAAAGTGCCTATCACCCTGCACTTCCTCTGGAACTTTATATTGACGCACCCAAACATTGCATTGGTGCAGTTATTCAACACATACAACCCAACAAGCAACGAAGTACGATGGGCTTTGTGTCAAGAACGCTTTAAAAGGAGGAGGAATCTATTCTCAGATTCAAAAACAATCGCTGAACTTAGTCGAAGGCGTAAAAAAAATTCACCTCTATTTTTGGAACAACTTCAGGCTGTGGACTACCCACCAACCATTAATAGAGATTTTAAATCCCAGTAAGTGAATTTCAGGCACGGTCTTAGCAAGGATGCATCGATCGGAGATTATCTTGTGAGGGTAGGATTTCAACATAAAGTGTGTGTCAACCGATAAGAGCATAGTGGCAAACATGATGTCAAAGCAAAAAAAGTTTCAAGCAATTCAGTAACACATAAGTATATTAGCATAAAGACGGAAAGAACACCATGTTGTCTAAGGTGTTCAGGGTTACCATGAACGGATGGTCAGAACAATCAAATTCCAGTTACTTAAAGTCCTACTTTCGTCGTAGAACGGAACTCCCCGTAAGGCTCGACTGCTGCATGTGAGAAACACGTGTCATCGTACCTTCCGAGGTACAGTAAACAGGTTTTTGAACGACTTGCATGAAGGATACCGGTATAACAAAAGGGAAAGAACTTGCAAAACACTACGTGTTGTGGCCGCTTTTGGATTATGGCATCGAAAGGTTGGTTCGATGTGTTCGACCATGCCAGGAAGTGAGCAACAAGGCACCCAAAGCTCCCATACAACCGCGGAAATACCCACAAAGAAATGGGAACGACTGCATGCAGATTTCTCATGGATTTTGCCACACGCTGGCCGAACGGTCACCGCGCTCAACTATCGCGGGGGAGGTCCAGGTTAGATTCCAGTCAGCGAAATGTGCCTTTTATTTATTCTTTTAACTTCGCGTTTTCGTAGGTTCGAGAAGAGACATTCTCGTCTGATCGACTTTCGAATGTTCTACGGGCCGAAAGGTCTACGCCGAATGTTCGAGGAACCCACGAGGGTACATAAGGGACTCCGAATGGCGAGAAGGGCCAGTCTGGCCCCAGCGCTCGCTGCTGCTATTTCGACGACGTCGACGCCTGCGACGCTAATCTTCTTATATATTTTTTTTTTTGGCACAAGTTTGCCCCATTTAACGTTTGGTTTGTTCCGTTATTCGACGCCTCTTCGTTTGTCACTCGTGACATTTTGATGGAGGTGCTGGGGAACGCATATTTGTGCAGTGTTCCCCTACGAGGGCCAGCAGTGCAAGTCCGATTCCAAGCCTGTCGAGAAGACCGGTCTGCGAAGAACCCGAAACACGGCTCCGCGGCCGGATCCAGGGCATGGCTCCTGAATTTGTTTGCTGCTGAACAATACTGTGACGAATGAAAAATAATGAGGCTGCGTATAACTGAAGAAACTAAACGTTTGATGGGGCGAACTTCTGCCCAATACAAAATGGGAGAACGTTAGCGCCGCAGGCGTAGATGTCGGCGAAACAGCAGGATCGAGCGCTTGGGCGAACTGACTGAGGCACGCCACGCGGAGCCCCTTAAGTAGACACACTGGCTTCTGGAACAATCGGTGTAGAATGATCGGCGACTAGACATTCGGACCTCGAACAAGAAACAGAGTTTTCCAATTTACCAGAACATTAAAACTAAAACAATAAATAAAGTGGCGGAACTCCCAGGAATTGAACCCTGGGCCTCCGCACGAAAGTCAAGGCCGTAACCACTCGGCCACGCACACGTTTGTTTTCCATCGCGCCTGGCATTACTTCCTCCACTTAAAAAGGAGCATCGCCTTAATGCCACGTAAAATAAAAAAAGAGCAAGGCAAAGAACATACTAGGAAAGTATAGAGACTGGCAAAACAAAAGTCCTATCAAGCGTTGCAAGATATCTCAAAACATGAGTCTTAGGGCGCACGGCGTGGACGATTTCAGGTCCTGGTAGGTGACATGATGTGTCCCTCTTCCGTCGGGCATCACGTCGTAGTTCAGATCTCCAAGTGGACGAAGTACCTTATAGGGTCCGGAAAGACCATTCTAGGATTTCTCGCTGAGATCACAGCGGCGAATCGAGTGTTCACAGCCACCCTCTCTCCGGGCTGTAAGTGAACGTCCCGACGACGAGATTGTATCGGCCAGTGTTGACACGTTGTTGAGCTTTAATGCGGAGTCTGGCGAGCTGACGGACTTCTTCTGCCCCTTGGGCAACCACCGTGGCGCCGTCGCTTCCTATGACAACCGTTTCGTGGGATAACATCGTGCCATTGTCGTTGCTTTGCGACCATAAACCATTTAAAGGGTGTCACCCCGGTGGTCCCTTGCACGGCCGTGTTGCAGGCAAATGTGACGACACGGAAACCTCGTCCGATGTCTTGTGCTCCACGTCGACGTACATGGAGATCATGTCGGCGATGGTCTTATTGAGTCTCTCCGTCAGCCCGTTGGTCTACGGGTGGTACGCCGTGGTGCGACAATGGCTGGTGGGGCTGAGACGAAGGATTTCCTTGCGTCAAGCTGGGCCATGAATGATGATCCACAGTCTGAGTTCAGAACTTTGGGGATGCCGTGACGGAGGACGACGGACTCAATGAAAGAACTTGGTGACTTCCACTGCAGTCCCTGAAGGAATGGCCGTTTCGTGCGTACGCGTGTGAGAACACCTGTGGCGACGATTATTTAACGGTTTCCAGACGTTGACGGCGAAAAAGAGCCAAATAGATCCATTCCGATCTGCTTGAAAGGTGCCGTTGGCAGAGGAATTGGCTGCAGGAGACCTGCTGGGCTTCGTCCATGGTTTTTGTGTCGGTGGTACTCGTGGCATGATCATGTGTAGATGTGGACGGTTTTGGTGAGCTTGGGTCAGTAATACCTGCAAATACGGGCCAGTGTCCGGCTGTAACCAAGGTGTCCGCACGTCGGGTCATCGTGGCAGGCCCTCGAAGACCTCTGAAGTCGGTCGGAATTACCAGCAGCCACGGCGAGTTGTTGTCATCGAAGTGCTCCTTATAATGTACACCTTGGTGAATCCCGAAGACTAGCAGGGCTCTCGAAAAGCCACGGGGGATAGCACGCTAGCTGTCCTTCGAGGTGCTCGACTAGCACGCGCGCGCTCCAAGGATCATCGCTTTTGCGTCGTGCCATGTCGTCAGTGTTCACCGCGTCCACGGAAGCACACGCAGCGTCATCGTCGTCAGCAAAAGCCGGAAGGTGTTTCGGCGGTGGTCTCCGGACAGGCAGTCGACGTCGCTGTGCTGGCGGTCCGACTTGTAGACCACAGTCACGTAGAACTCTTGGAAGCCGGAGACTCCACGAGCGAGGCAAGTGCGTCCGGCCAGCGTTCCTTGAGGTTTGCTAGCCAGCAGAGTAAGTGGTGGTCCGTTCCTATGCGGAACGGGCCTCGGTACAAGAACGCACTGAACTTGATTGCTCCAGACGGCAGCAAGGCATTCTTTCTCAGTCGTGGAGGAATTCTTTTTCTCCGCCTTGGACAGTGTCTGGACTTTGCGTAGGCGATGCACTCGCTCGGTGCCTCCTCGCACTTAAATCAGTACCGCGCAAAAGTCCTGCGTTACTTGCGTCAACGTGAATCACGGGATCCGTATTCTGATCGAAATGTCAAAGAACAGAAGGAGTCTGGAGTAGTTGCTTCAGCTCGTCGAATGCCTGGTGCTGCTCCTCGGCCTATTCGAACTTCTTGGTGCCCTTTGCGTGGTTTCTGAGCGGTGCAGAAATTAATGCGATATCCCAGGACGAAGCGACGATAGTAGGCACGTACGTCCAAGTGAACCTTCGCAAGGCCATCTTGCCCGTCGGCACTGGAAATGTTGGGACGGCGCAAGTCTTCTCGGAGTCGAGGCGAACGCCCTCGTTACTAAGCACGTGACTCTGGGAACTTCGAAGTTCGTCCTAGGCGAACCGAAACTTTGACGGCTTGAGGGTGGGTCCGGTGGTTCGTATGAGCTGGAAGAACAGATCGGAGTCGTCGCGCAAGCGCTCGTCGAAGTCTCGAGGAAAAACACTGCGACATCTTCGAGGTATACAAGACAGCTCTGCTACTTCAGTCGCGCCAGTACGGTGTCGATGACACGCTGGAAAGTCGCTGGCGCCAGGCAGAGTCCGAAGGGCATCACCTGTGAACTCGTATATTCCATCCTACGTGACAAAAGCTGTCTTCTCTTGCTCCTGTTCGTCGACTTCGATCTGTCAGTAGCCGCTCTTTAGGTCCATTGATGAAAAGTGTTGAGGTGCGGCGCTGCCGGTTTGGCGTGTCGTCGATGCAAGGGGTGGTCTTTTTTCGTCACCGCGCACAGCTGCCGGTAGTTCACGCAGAACCTATGGCGCTCTGTCCTTCTTCTTAACCAGTACTACTGGAGAGGCTCCACGGACTGCTTGAACGTTGGCTTATGTCGTTGTTCACCATCTCTTGAACCTGCTCCTGGATCCCCTCCTCTCTTTTACGGGGACACTGTACCGCGATTGATGCACAAGGGCGAGCGTCGTTGTCGGTAATAGTGCGGTGCTTCGCAATGGAGGTTTGGCGGCACCTTCTTCGGACGCAGGGAAGCACTCACGGCATCCACGAGGAGGTTGTACAGCTGCCGCCGTTTCCGGGCCCGGAAGCTTAGGGTCAATCTCGAGCTGCGGTGGCGACGTGCTGACCTTGATGAGGTGTCGAGGATCTCGCCAGCAATCGTGGCGACGTCGGCGGAGTGCTGGAGTTCCTTTTTGACGTGGCCCACGGGACCGCAGTGCGGCCATCCTTATGGTTTAACTACTCCTCCTGCGACGGATTTTCCTTTTCCCAGGAGGATTTAACGCCGTTTCCTCCAGCTTCAACTTCGCCGCAGGTAGCCGCATCGGTCACGG